>JASEVX010000005.1:72293417-72568834 GCA_031761405.1 Serripes groenlandicus
CCACGCATGGGAAGAGAAAATTTCTGTTCTTTGTTCACATTTGGTCTTTAATTTCATGGTCGTTTATGCAGTAAATGAGTAATTGGGAAATTAAAATTGTGGGTGCTACATCAGGACTTGCCATACAAAGGCGGTCTTTAGCACATGTTTGACTATATACATTAAATTTCCAAGGAGGATTTGTTAATTACGTCACCGAAAAAAAAAAAATGCATCAGTACGTACTAGCGTTTTGTACCATAACCGTCTGTCTTCGTGACTCCCAAGAGATACCAACAACAAAGACCGGTAACACTGTAATATACAAAAAGATTATCTTTAAACAAATATTAACGTAGGGGAACGCAATGCAACAATATTTCTTGACAATACTGCTCTAACCTTTTCCAACATACAGACGCCTCTGCAACAGACGACTTTTGAAAATATTTTGCCAAAAGAAGAAAAATGCCAAAAGAAGAAAATTTGCCAAAGAAGAAAATTCGCCACAATTTTTTCAACAAAACATTGTATGAATAGATGGATTGATTGTATGGTGTTTACGCCACTTTTTTCAGTTATATCATAGCGTTTCATGGGTCAGTTACCAGTACTTTGGCCCGTTATCATGACACCAGCCAATCAGTTATCCCACAAACCTTGAGCGCCAAGGATGGCTGCCATTACTACCATTTATAAAGTCTTCAGTATGACTCCTCTAGAGTGTTAACAAGCTTTTCCTTTAATTTGACCTAGTGACCTACTGTTTGACCCGACACGACCCATGTTCGAATTTGACATCATCAAGACAAACATTCTGATAAAGTTTCAACATGCTCAAGTTGAAAATGTGGCCTCTAGAGTGTTAACAAGATTTTCCTTCAATTTGACCTAGTGACCTAGTTTTTGACCTTAAATGGCCCAATCTCGAACTTGTCCAAAATTTGATGGATGATGAATGTTCATAAACTTTCATGAAGATCCGATGCAAAATGTAGCCTGTAGAGTGTTAACAAGGGAAATGTTAACGATGCAACGACAGGCGTATTTCCGTATTTTTCATTGCAGGGATTTTCTCAAAGGTTTTTGAGCTACCCGCTTTCAAGATACTCGTTTTCCATATATTTAAAAAGAAACATTTAAGATCCTTATTTCTAAATGATGTATACAACTTCATGGATTAAAACTTTACATTGTGTACGTTTACTTTGAATAATGTGCATAGTTTGTTGTAAACGTTTTTAACTGTTAGTCTGATCCTGGACAATCACGACATTTTTTCCATTTTGTAAAAAAAAGAGGGCAGCACAACAATTTACAAATTTACACTTCCTGAAAGCTGGGCATGACAATATACGGAGGTATTCAGCATAGCTGAATCCCCTGCATAAAAACTACCTACTCCACGCAAGAACAAGTAACAGCTTGGCTTTTGGTCCTTTGCGAAACACAAACAATATACTGAAACCAATAATACACCTTCAGCTAACATCACAAACGCCACAACCAGGTACATGTAGTGTAATAGTGTTGTAATTATCACACATACCGCCTGAAATACAACAAAACATAAACACTTTGACACCCCATTCCCCAACAACACTTTTCTAATATAGATTGTAACTTTCAAAAAATTGTGTATTGTTACAGCAGATAATGCACTCTTATTTAACATTCACGTATATGTATGCATGGTATTTCTCCTTTACTGTACACGTTCGAAATATGTAATTATAGTGAGTTTGCAATTTAATTGAGACAAGAAGGCACACGGATTCAGATATATTTGCGTTAAATGCAGACTCAAGGATGACGAAGCAAATCATATGTCAGCTATTGTATTTTTATTAACTCTTTCAGCGCCAAAGGCAGTATTGAGGTTTTTGCAAACAATACTGATACAGGCGAGTCAGCTCGCCTGTATCAGTATTGTTTGCTTTTTAGTCATCAAAATAGTCCAACACTTTTATTCAATGAGAAATGGAGACGCTCGATTTTGAACATGGAAGAGTCTACTTTAAACAACTCGGCGCTGAAAGAGTTAATCGTACTTACTCACTTGTACAAGGCAGAAACCCGCAATTCACAGTAAAGACGTTAATTATATCAAACCAAAGGTACACGGGCCTGAATATACTTCAGCTAAATGCAGACCAAAGGTACACGGCTTTTAATATACTTCAGCTAAATCTAGACCAAAGGTACATAGCTTTGAATATACTTCAGCTAAATGCAGACCAAAGATACACAGTTTTTAATATACTTTAGATAAATGCAGACCAAAGGTACACGGCTTTGAATATACTTTAGTTAAATGCGGACAAAAGGTACATGGCTTTGAATATACTTTAGCTAATTGCATACAAAAGGTACATGACTTTGAATATACTTTAGCTAAATGCAGACAAAAGGTACATGGCTTTGAATATACTTTAGCTAAATGCAGACCAAAGGTACACGGCATTGAATATAATTAAGCTAAATGCAAATCAGCATTTAATATACTTTAGCTAAATGCAGACAAAAGCTACAAGGCTTTGACTATACATTAGGTACATGCAGACAAAAGGTACATGGCTTTGAATATACTATAGCTAAATGCAGACCAAAGACACATGGCTTTTAATATACTTTAGCCAAATGCAGACCAAAGGTCCACGATTTTAGGATTTCAAAACGCTTCTTATCTAGAGCTCTGATTAATATATTTCTCCCCTTTTAGCTGATAGTTAAGATAGGCATACCCTGCTATCTGTTCTGTCTATTCCAGCCAAAAATAATACGTACGATAACAACAAAGCGACACAGATGTTCATCAATACGGTAGTTCTGTCGTTCCTCAGATACCCTGGAATATAAATGGAATGTTCTCCGAGAACAGGGACCGTGTTGACAGTTAAACACTGTAGACCCTTGCCGAACTGTTTCAAACCTATACTGGCATCTTAGCGGAACTCAATCGTCTTAAAGTATTTAATACTTTATCACTGCTTTTGTCCAATTATGATTGTCAATTTATACAATTTATCCCAATATAAAATTGGCATTCGAAGATTCAGAATCATATAGTCAATGCAATGGCAATGTAGAGACCACATGCTCTGACTGAGCTTTATAGGTCTTTTTGATAGTACGCTCTTTATCATGTACAAGCACTTCAGAGAGGCAGATTATGTCAAGGTCACATTACACCAAATACATTCCTTCCTTGTGTCCATTTAAATGAACAAGTTTTAACCCCCAAATGTCACACTTTCTATACATGTTATATAAGAATACCTTATATTATTGAAAAGTGTTACCCCTAAGCTTTAAAATTATCCTAAGAAAATGGGCAGCCAAAAGAAAAATGGGTACTTTTGCAAGAAATAAATAACCCCGCGAAGATGGTTACCGTCATTTTAAGCACAATCTTGCAAGGCCAATACTGGTTTATCACATACTCTACTTTCACTTTCACACACGGTAAATTCAAATAATTCAAGTGCATCCTATACCTATTTACATAGAATTACACCCATTGTCACATTTTCAATGCAGTCCGGGGAAGGTGTACACCCATTTCTTGACAAACACAGTGTTTTAATGCATAACTAAGCCTGGTCCGCGGATGTATTTGGCGTTATGTGACATCAAGAAACATAATTTAGATACAATGGAGTCCGGCTGCGAAACCGTAGCTCTTTCAGAAAATACATTTTGGTTCTTTAACGTGTTATGGGTATAGCACTGAGACACGCGAGGTCATTTTTCCTCGAAAGGTCAAGTTCTTAGCCTCTTGTTTAGTTGGAGACCCTCACAAGCATCTCAGAAATGTCCACAACCAGGACATCAATCTGAACCCCGGACCTCTGGATTGACACTCCAGCTTGTTAACCTCTAGACAACCGGGCCACTCTAATCTAGTCGTTGTAGGTGGTAAACAAATGGTTGCCAGTAAAATGACCCCTACGTTTGACCAGCTTTAACAAAACTTGCTTCTGATCAAAGCTCAGCTGTTTATTATTGCTGTTCATAATATTAATACTACTACTTCTATTACTTTTAACATTTTTAATACTACTATTTTTCTACTACTGTGGCAACTATTTTCACAGCTCTTACTATATCTACTACTGCTACTACCACTACAACTACTACTACAACTACTACTACTACTACTACTACTACTACTACTACTACTACTACTACTACTACTACTACAACTACTACTACTACTACTACTACTACTACTACTACTACTACTACTACAACTACTACTACTGCAACTATAATATTTATAATTATTATTACTTACACTAGACGATAAACACTACACACACGACTACTTCTGTTAGTATTTTAATTGTAACAACATGAAAGCAACTACTACTTCTTTCACCATTTTATATTGTTCTTCTGATAACACATCCTGAGGACTTACCTCCATAAGTGAAGATGAAGACACATAGTGATAAGTAAACATAGTATTGATATAGCCAAACCAATGATGGAAACTAATCGTAGAGGAAGCGACGACACATCCACCTTTGAAAGAAAATCATGTATTAAACCTTCATTGATATAAGCTAAATGCAGAGCTCTGGATACGGGGCGTTTTACATGGTCTAAACTCCTTATTTGACCCTATAACCCTGTGCTCAGGGTACTCAAAAGAATCTCTCCAATGGTAATAAGAAAGCTATTGTGGGTAAAAGAGATGTACATCCTTATCTGGACATTTGTAAATGTATCTCTAACTATTGTAGAATTAACAGATCAATCATGTTTTTTTTTTAAATTCAAATATTTTATTTAAAATATTTAGGCCCATAATATAAACAATACATATATATTTTTGTCCCCACAAAATACAATTATTTGTATTAACCCCTAGATGTTATATTACAAATATATATCATAGATAGGAAAAAGTGTAGTGAACAGATTAAACCGATGTTGAAGCTAACGGAAATTTGAACCATATATTGGAGAATTGATGCCAATTCCATTTATAGTGCATAAACATTTTTGTCTAGATGTTTTCAAAAAAATTCAAGATTCAAAGTATAACGATCAATGGATTGTAATATAAACAATGTATAGGTTTATCCCCAACAAAATACAAACATTTGTAGATTACTTTACTGTAGTTGCTATGTATCATAAATATAAAACATGAATAGCAACTAGTGTAGATAAAGATCAGAAAATATGAATGCTAAATGCTAAGTTTAGACTTTTCATTTCTCATCATCAATATTTTGTGCACTAATCTACATATATTGAATACATTTGATCGGTCGCAACAAGACATGAATCTAATGAATACGTCGGCTGTTTTAATAATTATATCACCTATATATGAATTTTCCTGAATTTCTCATAGCGTTTGCAAAAGAGATATGTGTGATAGTTTACACTATTGTAGAAGATTAAATCAACTTTGAAAATATTGCGCACATCACTTAACAAAAATCCGAGATATTGATGATGATGTTTTGAATGAATGGTTTTGGTTTAACACAGTTTTCAACATGTCTTGTTCATACCACGGCGGCCGGTTCAGCTACTCATGTGTTTCCTGAATTCCTTTCACCCGTACTCAACACAACATTATTTTCGGTCAACAGACACCTTTTCCACATTGAATGTTAGCACATATCTTTTGAAAACACTTGCTCATATTGGCTAGTTATGGTCCCGGGACTTACAGGAATTCAAAAGTAGCGAATTTCAATTATAAAAACTAATTCCCATAAATACTAACCTGTTTCCATGGACTCATTAATACAGCAAAGTTGGTCAAATGATTACACGCACAAATCGTGATTGTGTCATTTGTGAATAATAGATCACAACCATCCGTTGCCCAATAGCCATCGTCAGTCCTAAAATAACCGAATAAAAAGATTGGAAGAAATGTTATCAACTAATACAGGTGCGACTACCTTTGTCGTAGAGTACAAAAGTTAAAGACTAATCCAGATGTGTTTACCTTTGACGTAGAACACAAAATGTATCGACTAATCTAGAAGTGTTTACCTGTGACGTAGAACCCACACGCTTTCAACTGATTGAGTTATGTCTAACTTTGACTTAGAATACAAACGTTATCAACTAATCCATATGTGTCTACCATTGACATTGAGCCTCAACTTCGATTAAATAGGGATGTATGCCCTTGAACATATTTTCTCAATTGCCCTCTACAAACAACAAATTTGGCTGTGAAGTGGTTGAAGAAGTTTCTTCTGTTTGACAAAAATGAAAACATTAACTTTAATGATGTAATCATTTGAAACCAGTTCGCGAGACATATAAAAGGAATTTTCGATCTACTTACCCAACAAATTTCCAGTAACTACATGTGGCATTTCTATAACCTTCCTGCAAAAATAATCTAATTCTTTCTTAAATCATTTTAAATATCATTTGAAAAGGGATATTTTCGTCAAGATATTTACGTACCAAACGAATTGATGGCGCATAAAGTAGAATAATATCAGTGTAAAACTTAAGAGTATTAGTCACAAAATCGAATGACGGAGTTTTTGAATGTGTATTTCGTCATGATAATTATATCCAGTAGTGTATTCAGATTACCTAACCCATCTAGGAATCGGGTGTGTGCTTGTTAAAAGCTGTATTTTAATTTGTGGATTTGGCTAACAACATTTCTGTTATGTTAATTTGAATACATACATGTCATAACATGACATAATGTGAATTTAGGCTGATAGAGGTACACTATATAGGATACATGTTACAATCGCTTACCTTATACAAGTGCTCGAATGTCAAAATAACTTGAGGTTCCAGCACCGGTATGTGAGGGTCAATAGTCAGACTAAGAATCGGGCCATTTATAACGCGTCTATCATTGATACCGTCACCCACGTCACTGCAGAAGCAAAGATAACACACGTTATTTACACAGTTTCAAATGTATTAGAATTGACGATGCAAAATATATATCAACATCTACGCTAACTTTTGTATTTCTGCTACAATACTGGGCGTGCGATGGCTTATTACCAGAGACGAAACGAACCCCCTGATATTGCTGACTAGACAAACTGTAAATACATATCCAGTGTACAGTTTTATATGTTTTCATTAACAAGTGTAGCACTCTTTGGACGGTCTGCAAACACTCTTTTCGATACTGTGTCAAAATTATAGTTGATGCAAATTGTAATAGATACCTATCTATAACGTACAGTAAAATATAAATTAACTCTGGTACAATTACAGCAACAGTCCGATCGACTAAGATAATTGTAAAAAACTATTTGTATTGCAATCCATTTCATTTTCACTAGCAAAAGTATGTCCTTAAACTGGTAACTAAGCATTGTGGTATGGTGAAATAGTGATTAACAGTACTTCGACCACCGTTATACATGATGCAAAAACAATCCGTAAATCATTTGACACAAGTACAGATCCAGGTAAATCAGCGACTACTCGCAGTCTGAAAAAGATATGCGCTGCTCTCCAGTTAATCTTAAAAAGTTTCAAGACACTTATGTAAAGCAGAATCCATTTGGATCCATAGCATGTGTGCGCATGTAAGTATTACCCCACACGTGTATTAATTACGCTAAGTTTAGTTATTACAAAGCACCGCTCAATCGTGTGTCAAAGAGTCAAATACATGTATATTTACAATTGAAATAATGAGACGAACCCTGTCGATTGTGAACTTGGTGGCAATATTGCATCAATATTCCTGTAGATGGCAGTTGTTACAACAAAACACGTGTAACCTGAAATGGTCGATACAGGTATTGTTTCTGTTAAGACACATTATAAACCATCTCGACGTTAGCACAACTGAATACGGCAAGTGCGAAACATGAATAAATACCACATACACATCACGAAAAACATGAAAAAAAACCCATAAATGTATGCTTTACTCTTTCAGCGCCGAATTTCATATAGTAGATGTTCAAAATCGGGGGACTTTTCATGTAATGAGAGTTTTGGAGTATTTTGCTAACTAAAATGCAAACAATGCTGATACATCAGTTGATGGAGCTCGCTGCGATCTGCATTGTTTGTTAACACCTCAATATTACCATCAGCATAGAAAGTGTTAATCAAGAGTGTTCTAATAAACACATATGTTGCCCTGCAATATCCAATGAGGTGAAAACGACTTGTTCAGTGATATCACAGCGATTCCTGTTTAAGTAACCAGTACTACCGTGTAAGACATATTGCTAACATCACAATCCTGAGCCCCAAGGAGGGAATAAGATAAAGAAAATTTAGTAAACGAAACCAAGACAGGATACTAGTAGTAGAAACTATATTATTTTGACTCCTTCCATGACTGATGTCTTCACCAATGAAACATAATTGGTTATTTTATGCATGACCATACTAATTTAAGTAAGCAATCAAACCTCTCAGTGCCTCGTATGAAAGGAAAATTTGGTTTAAACTTGATTTTAACCATTCCAAGTCCTCGTAGAGGGTAACATCGATCAGAGTAGGAAAATAAATATCTGACATCGAACACACCGTCCTTGATATTAGAACTGAAATATAAATGATGCAGTACGGTAGGAATAAGTTGTCTCTGAATATATAGCTAACATGAAGGTTTGAGAAAAAAGTATATACTGACTCTATGTTAGAACATAATTCGTAATTTTCTAATCAAAATAGTTGTTAAGCCATTGAACTATAAATAAGCATCGAATTCTTCTTGGGGGTAAAGTTGTATATGAGAACAGTGAACACCCAGACGAGCATATGCATATGCCTAGTCTTGCCAGAGCCTTCAAAGTGCACTGGCATGTAGAACAACCTCATACCGTCCGGAAAAACCCGAAAGAACTATAGCCCCACGGATTTAATATGTTTTCATTTTCATAATGATGATACCCTGAAGATTTCGTCAATGACAACACGTGACACACATTCAAATAGAAATATTGATAACTAAAGTAATGAAACTAAATACCTACTGACAACGATAATAACACGTACGCTCCTTACCTTGTTACGTTACAAAACTTACAGGTTACATGATGTTAAAGGTGCTGAACTCCAGATGGTGATCACAATTTTGAGATGTTGAAACTTCTGCAAATATTGCTAATAGTGACAACAAAGTAAGAAATAAGTAGTTCAACAATATTTTGGCAGTAAATGTTGAAACACTGTCAATAGAAAGTCATGACAATGTACATAATTTGGCTTACAGGGTATGTCTACCTAGTAACAGTGAAGCAACACAATTTAGATGTGTACGATACTGGAAAGTGAAATATTACTCTTATTTTAAACCAGAATTATGATTCCAATATTTCAAGAAAACTTTTGAACAGTTTTAATACTTTCTTTAATATATATTTTCTGGAGTTCAGCACCTTTAAGTATATTTACATACATATGTGTTTGTTTAAAAGTCTAACTTCAGTGGTACTGTTTCTGGCTACTTTGTTTGTCACAGTACCAACGAGCGCATCCAGTGTTGAGAGAATATTTATGCCATACTTTTCCTGTCAATAAAACAATTGTAAATGTTCATGGAAGAAAACTACTATGTGAAAAAAGAAAAGAAAATTGAAATAATTGATCGAATAGATTGAATATTTCTGTTATAACTATGGAACATAGTGTGAAACATTTCTCCGTCTAATTAAAAGAAGTGTCTTATTTATTATCATTCTTAAAAAAGTTTGGATTTGCTCAACCCTTTGTTGCCATTTCGTGAGATGTTTTGTTTTCATGCGTCTATTAAATTGAAATGAGGACCATCTATCAGGTATCTCAATCCATTTAAACTTGGCAAAACATAGGCAACATAGTGCTGCTGTTTTATCTTATGCAAGTAAAGTGACGAAGGCCCGCTTTGATCTCTTGTTGTAAAGGACCGACGGCACCTGTTTTTCTTGCTCACACACAACATATGCAATCACATATCTTATGCAACTTCCATATTGACTGTTTACCACTCTTGCCCAAACAGCATGCTAATGCAAATAGATGCTATTGTGTAACATTGCAAAGGATTTTAGTTGGTTATCATCACCATAAGAAAAATGATTTTTGAATGTTATATTATTGACGTTCAATGTGAAATGAAGCTTATGTTTAAGTCAAACGGCACGTTAATTTATAGTAAATATTGTAACGTGATTCACATACCGCGTCTTCCATAGTATTCCATGTTTCTCCATTCTCGTCATCGAAAAGGTTACACGCACAATTCATAGTAACCTGCCACAAAACGAATACAAATAGAGAAATTGACAAAAATGATTGATAAACATGTTAATTCTTCATTGAATAGCATACAGCATAAACACAGTTTGACTTTATAATGTTTAAGATAAGTTTTGAGTCATTTTTGGAGCTCGGTATATATTTATCATATCTGTACAATTTAGATATTGCTTTAAATCGACATTACCAATGGCAAATTCGCAAAGCTATTAAAAGTTTAATTTAAAACAATTTGGATCAAAGGATAATTTGGATAATAATTGCGTGCAATCTAATCTCACGGTTGATCGTCAGGTGTGCGATGATATTGTTTTAAATATGTAAAGTACTCTGACATCACCTACCCTTGTCACACAGGCATTTAGATAGCATGACGAAACATGTTTCTTTAAATAAGTATACTTAATGATAGGTTAGATATTTGTTATTAAAAGAGATCATTTGGTTTTCAATTATTCATACCTGACACATTTCTCGCTCCTCGTTGTCATCTCCTGGGTTTTCCCTTGTAAGGTTACCAATGACGTACACAACATTTGATAATGCCACAGTCAACGTTTTCAACTCGCCATGTGTTAATTTATTTACACGGAGAGAGGAGGCACTTGATGGCAAAGAATTCACTGTAATATTTTCAAATTCATCTACCACGACGGCAACAGTTGCTACTGTAGGTTTACTGATTTGTGCTAATGCCTTTACCTGCAGAAGAATATACACGGTATTACAGATAATGCATTACGTAATTAATAAGTGCATACATAACATAACTGATGAAATCATATTTGGTAATACCTTTACTGCACGCATGCAAAATTCTAAATATTGTTTAGTTTAGTTTAAACATATTTAATTCTTAAAATAGTTTACATAGTAGGAAACATCAAGAAATATACAATGGAGAAATGAATTGGACTGAAGCTCATAGCTTATTTTAGGCTTTTCCAATAAATATTGATTTACAGGTGAATATTTAACATATTCATCAAATATCAGCTTTCTTTAGGTTTGAAATTCATCATATAAGAACAAAACATACAGAATAGAGAGTGGAGAGAGAGCAAGAGAGGGGGAAAGAGAAAGCAAGAGAGAGATAAAGCAGGGTAGGTGCGCGTATGGGAGGTTAGTTAATGTAACATAAACATACGTGTACAGTTTGGTGGAATGATGTATTCACATTGGCATCTCCCGTGTAAAAGGACATAAGATGATAAAGCGTTATATGTAACGATTAAACAGATGAAATTGTCAAGAAATATTTAACCTTGAAATCCAATTCGGATACATCTTTTCTGACACAATTGTTTTGGGTGTTTTTCCATTTTCCGTCCTCTGAGCACTTCCGACTAAGGTGACCTATGCGAATTTTGGGTAAAACTTTAGGTTTATATATACACACACATACACAAACACACACACACACAAACACATGTATTTGAAGTTAACATTTCTCCGTAGGTCAAGCATCGAAGCATAAACATGTATATCATTCTCCATTACTTTAGCTTAATTTTACAACATTTTTATCAGAACGCGTCAATTTTTTAAAATAAAAAAGTAAGCAGAATTGCAAAATTTGTATTTGCAAAACACACGTGTATTTGTATTTGAAAACAATTGACGATGTATACCGGATACGGTGTGTCTGTGTTTTTAAAATGAAAGCAACATAACATGACAAAAAGGAGCTCAATAATTACGCGAAATATAAAGCAGCTCCGGAAGTGCCTTAACTGTCGATAATTTGAGATGTTCTAACAATTAATTTTCATGAAAAATGAATGCAGGTATCTGTGTGATTAACAATCAGACACGTTACCAGTCGATGTAAAACTTAGGCCGTATGTCTGTAATTTATTAGGGTGAAAGAACGTTGGAGAGTATTCGGAACAATATCATTATACATAAGTCTAAATGAAGTGGAGGATTCTTTTAGAGTTCTTTTTTGCATTGCCTTGTGGCATCTATTCACAACGGTTGCGAACAAGAAACGTGACGAGATAAGTTCTGCTACAATTTCAGTTATGCCTCGAATTGTCATTCATATATATACTTCTAGACGCTTTATTGTGTGTATGTTTTGCGATACTTTTCCGGCTATAAATTTTTTTGGAAGAATATCTTTTTCAATAAGTGATAAAAACAGGTTAAATTAAAGGTTATTGAACTTACAGACAATATTATGGAACGTCGCAATCTTAATTTAGATCTATGGAGTAACAATGATATATAACAAGGCAAACCTTGGTCGTCAACGAGGAGAGGGGACACACGTTGACCCCTGGTAGCCGGTGGTGTTCTTCTAAAATAACCGATCTGCTCAGCTTATAACCACGAGGGCTACACATCAAGCCATTGTGAGTTCAAACCCGGGTGATCATAGATTATTTATCTTAATAGATAAAGGTCAATGTGACAGTGGTATGGGACAAGTTATGTGCGAGAAAAGCTAACAAAAAGACGGGTATGAGAAGTCGTACTATAACGTCAAAACTGTTGAAAATTGCGTTTAAATAAAATAAACCAAGAACAATTTTATATTGCGGAATGATAACTTTGTATAATTTCCAATATTATTAATTGAACGCAGACTCTTGACGTACCTGTATAGTTCTGTGGACATGATTTGGTGCTCATAATGCCCGTCCGTTGTACATTCCAGGAAAATAGATAACCATCTGTTGTCGTGTTACAGACCCTTACACCACTTTCTGAATGAAAAAAGACGAAATGAAAGGAAACTGAATACGATATCTGAAATTAACATTTGAATATGGTATTAAAACATCATATACACTATTGTAACATTATAGTCATTAATAACATTGAAATACTATATTGTGATGTGGTAGCGTCTGCATGAGCGGGAGGCTGGGTTCGACCCCAGGTATGGAACATATAAAAGTCATTAAAATAGTTGTAGTGGCTTCCCATATTGACGTTTAGGGTATCAGGGATAGCATACAACTGATCTTCCGTTGTCAGTATACACCCACGAGTAGACCATGTCATTCACTAATGAAACGCCGTGACTGAACGGAACTACTGTTGAGAAATGCGTAAAACACGATGGAAACGAAAATGGTAATGACAACATCGTATTAAAATAATTATTCAAGTGTTTGTTTATTAATTGAGTATAAAGGAATTGAACAATTCGAACGACATAGTGAAATGCATGGAGATATGATTGGTAATGTGAATCAGTAATTGCTCATGTGGCAATATGAGGCACGCTTGCATTTAACTGCTTTTGCTGCCAAAGTGAAGGGTTAAATGTCTCTTAGTGATAGTGCAAGCTTTACACGAATGAGTGTGCATACTTTTGGAATGTACACGAATGAGTGTGCATACGTTTGGAATGTACACGAATGAGTGTGCATACGTTTGGAATGTACACAAATGAGTGTGCATACGTTTGGAATGTACAAGAATGAGTGTGCATACGTTTGGAATGTATAAGAATGAGTGTGCATACGTTTGGAATGTAGAAGAATGAGTGTGCATACTTTTGGAATGTACAAGAATGAGTGTTCATATGTTTGGAATGTACAAGAATGAGTATGCATACGTTTGGAATGTACAATAATGAGTGTGCATACGTTTGGAATGTACAATAATGAGTGTGCATACGTTTGGAATGTACAATAATGAGTGTGCATACTTTTGGAATGTACATGAATGAGTGTGGATACTTTTGGAATATACATAAATGAGTGTGCATACTTTTGGAATGTACATGAATGAGTGTGTATACTTTTGGAATGTATAAGAACTACCTGGTTTCAGACAAAATGGTGGAAGTCCACTCCATTCTCCGGAACTTTGACAAAAGCGCGGAGATTCGCCAATAAAATTAAAACCCGGATCGCATCGATAGACTGCTTCGGCTACACCATTGTGTCCTTCTTGTATATTAACATGCCCATTGAAAATGCTCAACCGATCCAGACATACTGAAAAAGAAAACAAACATGACACATGTACGTTGCAAGAAATATAAAACGGGACTAGGATGATGACCATATATGAGCCGTCCCGCGAGAAAACCAACATTATGGCCTCTGCGTAATGTATCGACCGAGATCAGCTTACGCATTCCGCGCAGACTGATCCGTACCGACACATTCCGTCTCAGGGGGATAGAGGTATGCATAAATGATTCCTGAAACAGAAAATCCACAGGAAGCGAAAAGTGTCTCTCCGGGTAAGTCTGCGCGGCATGCTTAGGCTGATCCGGGTCGATACTGTACGCAGAGTCCACAGTGTTGGTTTTATGCGGGACGGCTCATATATCGGTTCCTTTATATGGTGCATTAAAGCATTAAGGTTGTATAAATTTATGCCACTTTTTCATCCTTCAAATTATTGACTTGTACAAAAATAAAGATACCGAAAAGGGCTCGCTCCACAGACATTAAACAATGCAAGAGTCATTTGTTGTTTACGTCATATTAACAACTAATTATGTGACTTCAGGAACCATATAGAAGTTCACAATGAAAATATGTATGTAAACGTATTTCGGATATGTGTGATCTGAGAAGACGGTTAACATGATCATCCTATGGTGGCCATTGACACGACTTGAAAGAAACATTGGCGAATAACTACCGATGAAACACTTCTAGTGTATATTATATATAAGATGACAGTTTCGACTATGTTGAGACTATACGCACAAACATTAAAACCCCAACTCGCTGTTCTCTTATAAAAAGTATAAAGGGTCTGTTAAAAGTAGTATACAATCCGGACAAACAAATCTGTATTCGTATAATTTGATGTGACATCACAATCGTCAAGACCGGGACCAGATTTGATTGATATCTTACACAATAGATATATTAACTTAACAACAATTAATTGGCTATTGACATCTAACTAAATTATGCGCACTAAATCACCCGAATCACAGGGACTTGCTCCTCTAAAATTAGATATGACCCTATCTATGAATAAAGAAGATTAATAAGATATGTATGACCAGTTATCGCATGCTTCAAAGCTTTACCCTGATGTATGTCCATGTTTACTCTCTTTCCCATGTTGAAAGTTTACGGGAAAATTATCACAACAACATTGACCATTCAGCATCGAAAACAACCGAATCATTCCGAAATGTTTCGCGGGAAAATAATCGCAATAGCACTGACAATTACCGCAACGAAAAAACCCGAACTATTCCGAAATGTCGATAGCAGGTACTTTCGAATTTGGTCCAGGTTGTTGTCCTTTTGGCGAATTCGCGAATATTTCAAAGGGATTAACATACGTAGGGAGGATAAATTCCCGTTATTTTTTAATAGTTCGATAGAGAAAAGCATTTTTGATTGATTCCGTAACTCAAATTCATATATTTGTTCGAAAAAATGAGTTGAAGCGAGGCGACCCGAATCGATGCCCTAATTGTTGTTTGTTGGCGTTGTTTACCCTTGCGCTCGGCAATATTGAATGTTTGCATATATTTATAGAAGCTATCGACATACCTGCCAAATGTGATCTTACGGTTACATTGGTTGGTTTACTTAAACCAACATCTACGTATTTAATTCGTTCATGTAGGTACATTGAGTTATGACTCGGATGAATGCCTTAAGCTCAAATTTATCTTACCTCTACATGTAATACCATCTCCACTCCAACCTTTAAGACATGTACAAGTATACGATCCAGGTATATTTTGACAGTTAGCATTTACGTCACACTCATTTTGACTGATTGAACATTCATCTATATCTGTAAACAGGAAATCAATTAATTAAAAGTAAATTGTCAGTTACTTACACGTAAATTTCATGACATTACATCGCTAGTGCAATCATGGAATAACAACATGAAATATTTGCAATGAAAACAACTTAACGACAAATTGATGCCTTGCAACTTTTCGTTATCTTCTGTCGGTTTATATTTGAAATATAAACAGTTTAAACTGGTACTTCTTGTAATATTATGGCCCAAATCGTTTCTATTATATCTATTTATAACTACACTAATGTAAATATTCAAAATACTTAGTCACCATACTGTAGAGCAAAACGGATATTCATATGGTATGAATTTCATTAATGTGTATTAACTCTTACAAACTTACTAAGAAAGTCCTATTGCGTTTGGATTACCACTAGTATATGTTAAATTAAATGGTACATCTTCTTTCATTTCTTTGACTCGATCAGTTTTAACACTTACTGAACTGGATCAAATACTATCCTATTTATACCTGCTGTTTGAATATTGTTTTAACAGTAGTTTAGTAATACCATGCTATTGTCGGGGTTTTGTACCCGACCCTCGAAAATTTACCATGAAAACAACGTGCCAGTCTTAACGCCATCAGTACAAGTCTGAGGCACTATTGCCATTATAAGGTCAAGTATGAAAGTTCATAATACTATTCTTAGGTTGCTTCATAACCCATATATCAATAAAATATTTATATTTAGTGGAATACGTGTCAATTTGGCGAGGGAGAAATATAATATTTGATGATGGATACGTGAAAGTGAATTATATATTTACTTTCAAGCGTGATTTTACAAAAGATTATTGATCCGTTTTCGTAGTGGGATTCATAAAGGTATATATACTCAATGTATCTTACCTCTACATGTAATACCATTTCCATTCCAACCTTTAAGACATGTACAAGTATACGATCCAGGTATGTTTTGACAGTTAGCATTTAAGTCACACTCATTTTGACCGATTGAACATTCATCTATATCTGTATTAATTAAAAGTCAATTTTCAGTTACTTACATGTAAATTTCATGGCATTACAAATCGCACAATAATAGTCAAAACTGTTTGATATTTGAAAATGCGCATCAGCAATTTCATGACTGTAAGGCATTTCGCGGGGACGTTTTTTCCCTTACTCGTCGTACCAAATTATATATTAAACATTGACTTAACTGCTTTACATATTTTCCGATCTTTACTTATTACGAATATTTAAAGCTACTTTATATAACGTGGGTGATTTTGAACCCAGCGGCCAAGATACGATACCCATTTGCGGCGGGCATGACAGACTGCCCAATACGAAAGGCACGCTTCCTAGCCCAGTGTATCCAGTCTGTTTACCCAAGGATCATGAATCATCAAACGGTCGCCGAGATACAACTACAACTATATTTAAAACGGCGTTAAACAATATTCAAACAAATTCAGAAACTACTTTACTCGTAAATTCACCTTGATTGGGAGTAGTTGTTGCAGATATAGGTGTTGTAGGGCTGCTTGTTGAAAGTACTGCCGGGATGTTAAAGAAATTGCTCCAGTTGTACTGTCTGTTAAAGAATAGCACTCTTTGTAAAAACAATCAGGGTTGATCAGTATCGAATATAGACTGTTTCAAGAAGAAGAACGTCTTATTTAGTTCGAATAACAAATACAAGTGTATGCTTTGATCTAAATGTGATTTAACAAACCAGTTAATTTAACTGATACTTTTGCTTGCGAATGTGTGCCGGGATTCAGTAGCTGATTCGGTAGCGACGCGGACTGTTAATCCAGGGGTTAGTTTAAACTTATTTTTAGTTTAAACTTATTTATTTTAAATCGATTGCGAAACAAGCTTTAAGCTTATATTAATCACGCTCGATGTCTGCTTCCTGGATACTTAACCAGTACTCGCGCCGATTGTGTGGAAAAATCCCAAAGTCAGGACCCGCTCATCACGGGACTCGAACCAGGGACCTTTGATGTGAGAGGCCGATGCTCTACCTCTGCACCACTGTCTTCCAATCCAGGGGTTGTGAGTTCGAATCCAAGCTCGGCCAACATTTGATAAAAGTCAATGCGACAAGCGTCATTCGTCTTCCACCGATGGGCAAACAGTCTATGTGGAAAAGCAGCAAGTTGCTTATGAAGTTTGTTGTGTTGATTACTGGTGTGGGGAAGCCAGGACACACATGAGTAGGTGAACTGGCCGCCGTGATGTGTCTGAAAAATTGTTGAAAACGGCGTAAAACCCCAATCAATCAATCGGATGCGAATGTCGTAGCGTTTTAAAAAAAGGTTTCCAATGGCTTTTGGGAAGACAGCGCAGGGCGAGCAAACAAGATCTCAATGTGACATTGATAAGACAGAGCGAGCACACAAGATCTCAATGTGACATTGACACGAGCATATATCAATAATGTAGGGAGAGTGTCTTATTCGTCTTCGGAAAGTGATCACAAGTGTATCTTTTGATTTATGTTTGACTTTAACACTGATGTTATGTGACCGAGTCGTTCGCTTGCATAGGTATAGTCCATTTACGTTGTTTATCATCCCAGCTGCCAAGGGGTTCAGGAGAATCAGGGTGACCTCTCAATTGGAACTTGACCATAAACTAACATTGCTCGATACTGATTTTCGTTCATAGAATTGCATCTTTGTGAAAAGTTGCGAAAGTTTGACTAAAAGCTCCAACGATACAGAGAGGAATATAACAAAATGCGATCATGACTATTGCCACCAGTAAAATTATCAAGAGCATATGTTTAAATGAGCCATTGTTCTTCAAAAGTTCTTAAAAAGTCTTACCTCATATAGACAGATAGCACCAAATGATTTATTCATAAAATATATCATTTCAAGCAAAATTCAGAACTAAACAATTTGAAGAGAGCTCTTATTCAATTATTTAAGTATTGGATACAGCTAAATGGATTAGAAGAGGTCTCAAATAACTGAAGAAGTCTTGAAATCAGTTGAATGGCAATCAAATGATTAAGAAAAAGCAGAACATGATTGTTGATTTCATCAAAAACATTGGCAAGGTTCAATTCAATGTGATATATTAATGATGGCAACTCATTGATTGAAGAGATCTCTCAATCCTTTATTGAGCGAAACAGTCGTTTTTGACACATATCTACATTTCCGCTTCAAATCAATTAATAACAATGAATGACCAGGAGAATCCTCCAGAGTGTCATAAAGATTTTCCATCATTTGGCGTAGTGACCTATTTTTTTGTTTATATGATATGATCCATATTCGAAAATGGACTAAATATTATCAATACAAACATTCTGACAAAGTAAGCAAAGAATGCGGCCTCCAGAGTATTAACAAGATTTTCCTTCAATTTGGCTTAGTGACCTAGTTTTTAACCCGGCATGACCCATATTCGAACTTAGCCTAGATATCATTAAGATAGACATTCTGACGTGACCAATTTTCAAACTTGGCTTACATATAATCAGAACACACATTCTGAAACAGTTTTAACATACTCATGTTAAAAATGCAATATCCAGTTTTAACAAGATTTCCCTTCAATTTAGCCAAATGACCTAGTTTCTGACCCTCTATGACTCATATTCGAACTTGACTTAGATAGCATTAAGACAAACATTCTTACGAGAATGCTGTTGATACCTCCGCAGCGCTTGCGAGCACCTGTATAGCTCGATCGGGTCGCCCGTTTGTGGGAGAGTTTGGCGTTTGTACTCTACCGCTTCAACTTAGTTATTCGTGCATTGGTGGCTGAAGAAGAGAGGCATGGTCTCATTCACTTCCATGCCACTCTCACTCTCTTGTGGGTTATGCACTCTCGTGTTGGTTCTGCATTATCCTTCTCTTTCAGTCATCCCATCTTTTCTAGGGCATCTTGTAGTACTGTTATTCTGACTTTTGTGATAAACTGTCGGTTAACCTTCTGTGAAGGGCGCGACTATATGATCTGATGAATGATGCGATGAGCCGGCTTTCAGAACCTGCGAGCCACAGTGGGTGGTCGGCCAGAGGCCAGCCTGTCCCCGGTCAATGTCTGCTCGATTTCCGGCGGGGCTCTGAGCGGCGTCTGGATTGTCTGGATAGTCCAAAGTTTGGCCCGGTGCTCGCCCGATATGTGTGATTCCCGGCCGGTCATCGGTCAGGCATCAGCCGATTAATGTGCAATGAGGTTTTAAGTCCGAGATAAAAGTAACTCGATGCCCGCGATGAGTCCCGAAGGATTCCGGACGAAAATAGCTAGAAATTCGACGCAAATTACTCGCGAACCTATCGCAAGGTAATTGTGACTGGGGTTTAAGTGATACTAGGTAGGCTATATTTTTAATTCATAAATATGTTTTTGATAACAATATAATTCAGCAGCAGAAGACTTTTGAAAACATAAAGGTTGATATCTATATTTCTTTATGCAGACATAAGGCACATTCCTGTAAGCAATTCTTTCGCCATTGACGATCTTAAGTTGGACGGGGCCAATAGCTGAAATTCTTTCTTCGAACTCGCAACTTTTCACCAAAAATGTGGTCGCTATCCAACGAATTGTTAGGGCATTATGATCGCTTGACCTCCTTCATCAAGTCGTCAATCGTTGAATGGTCGGTAAGATAAGGGTGATACACCACCCCATGTTTTCCTCCAGCACTCGATTTACACCTGGAGTGCATCGTCCGATGGCAGGTCTTCCCTTATAAAGTTTACCGACTCGTCGTTAAGTGCTATATAAACTGGCGGGAACAATAAAATTAAATAAATAAATAAATTGCATCGATATGTAATGGGTTTCTGTAGATAAAAAACAAAGCAAAATAAATAAAAAGTGGAGCTTGGAACGTGGGGGGGGGGGGGGGGGGGGTGGCACGGGCCATATGGCCCCTCGCTAAATCCGCCACTGCATTTGTCACGCGACTACTTCGTTTACCATTAATGTTTCGTCGCAAGGGCCCTGTGGGCCCTCTGGTAAATTGGTAAATTCGCCACTGCATTTGCAACGCGACTCTTTGTACTTTTCCGTTCTGCTTCGCGAATGTTAATATTTAATAAACTTCCATATTTGACGTCTCGGCGCATTAATTTCGAAAACATTTGTTAAAATTATATTGGAGTGCTCACGCCTTAAGATGTTTACTGATGTTCCAACAATATTATAATGATATTTCTTTGGAAGATCTTAACCTTTCACATGCAGTTTTGTTAAATCCATGTTGAACTATCTTTCTCGCGCAGTCTCACCCTAAAATGCGTTGTTTGGTGTTAACAGCAATTGGCAGACTGCCAACTCAGAAACAATAAATAAAACAGTATACATTTCACTAATGTCTTTTCAGTATACCTCAGAAATTGTACTTTCTGCTAAAATGTGACATATATGAAGACAAATTTATTTAATAAAATCGGCAACTGATGTCCAAATTTGTAATCATTATATATTAAATGTGTACTTACGGATCAATGTATAGATTTAGCATTACAGACGCAGACTATTGTTTACAATTAATACTGTTAAAACATTTGCTTTGTTTAGTTTACTATTCGTCTATTAATATCATTTTAATGTATTCATAATTAAAACTTTTGACAAACATTAGTAAATTAGTCGTACAATTTTATTTGTCAATTTGATCGTAAAATACAAAGCACGACACAGATATGTACAAATAATAAAAACGAAAACTCTAATGAATATCAACAGAAGTAAGTTTAGATGCATAACAAAACGATTGCATTTTAAAAAAATATAATCTTATAAAGAGATCTGGTTGGATATTAATTTATTAACACCAAGAGTAACAAGGAAAATTTATAGTACGATTAACATTCACGTCTATCAATAAGCATTATTTTCCAAATTAAAATGCAGTGCCAAGGCTATACAGCTGTCAAACATTCATCAAACGTAAAGCATGCGAGGGTACGTTGAAAATGCAATTACAAGAGAAATAAATTTCTCATCTTGATTATGTTAAATATGTACGTTTCCGCTCCATATTAACTAACTACCATTACCTACCAAAATAATCAGTCTGATCAAGATCGGTTATGGAAGATGCGATCGTATCATCTAAAGTGATGGTATATTAAAAGGGAAATGACAATTTACCACTGGCATCAATAGTTGACGATTGATATCTTTGCAGGAAATCGATTTTGGTAAATATTTAAAATTTACGACGTCGGACATAAATTTACACAACCTGCCAATATATCATGATTTATAGAACATATCTAGGCGCACTAATCGAGATTAATCGAGAATGATAAAGAACACGTATTGCATGCCAGGTTGCAATGAAGGTTTATTTTCTATTGCAATGAATTTGTCATCTTGGCTTGATATACATGTACATCTCAAATCAATATTAACCAACTACAATTACTTACCAGAATAATCAGAATAATCCATCTGGTCAGGATCGGTTGTTGAGTCTGCCGTAGTCTCATCTGAAAAGTTGGAATACAAAACTGATAATTACAACTCATAAGTTATAACGATCATAGGTCGACGTTGGATATCTTTACAGGAAATCGATTTTGGTAAAGAATATTTAAAAATTACGACGTTGGACATAAATGTACGCAACCTGCAAATATATCATGATTTATAGAAGATATCTAGGCGCACTAATCGAGATTAATCGAGAATGATAAAGAACACTTATTGCATGCCAGGTTGCTATGAAGATTTATTTTCTATTGCAATGAATTTTTCATCTTGGCTTGATATACATGTACATCTCCAATAAACTTTAACCAACTACAATTACTTACCAGAATAATCAGAATAATCAGTCTGGTCAGGATCGGTTGTTGAGTCTGCCGTAGACTCATCTGAAAATATGGAATACAAAACTGATAATTACAACTCATAAGTTATAAAGATCTTAAGTCGACGTTTGATATCTTTGCAGGAAATCGATTTTGGTAAGAAATATTTAAAATTTACGACGTTGGACATAAATGTAGACAATCTGCCAATATATCATAATTTATAGAACATATCTAGGCGCACTAATCGAGATTAATCGAGAATGATAAAGAACACCTATTGCATGCCAGGTTGCTATGAAGATTTATTTTCTATTGCAATGAATTTGTCATCTTGGCTTGATATACATGTACATCTCAAATCAATATTAACCAACTACAATTACTTACCAGAATAATCAGAATAATCCATCTGATCAGGATCGGTTGTTGAGTCTGCCGTAGTCTCATCTGAAAAGGTGGAATACAAAACTGATAATTACAACTCATAAGTTATAACGATCATAAGTCGACGTTGGATATCTTTACAGGAAATCGATTTTGGTAAACAATATTTAAAAATTACGACGTTGGACATAAATGTACGCAACCTGCAAATATATCATGATATATAGAAGATATCTAGGCGCACTAATCGAGATTAATCGAGAATGATAAAGAACACTTATTGCATGCCAGGTTGCTATGAAGATTTATTTTCTATTGCAATGAATTTTTCATCTTGGCTTGATATACATGTACATCTCCAATAAACCTTAACCAACTACAATTACTTACCAGAATAATCAGAATAATCAGTCTGGTCAGGATCGGTTGTTGAGTCTGCCGTAGACTCATCTGAAAATATGGAATACAAAACTGATAATTACAACTCATAAGTTATAAAGATCTTAAGTCGACGTTTGATATCTTTGCAGGAAATCGATTTTGGTAAGAAATATTTAAAATTTACGACGTTGGACATAAATGTAGACAATCTGCCAATATATCATAATTTATAGAACATATCTAGGCGCACTAATCGAGATTAATCGAGAATGATAAAGAACACCTATTGCATGCCAGGTTGCTATGAAGATTTATTTTCTATTGCAATGAATTTGTCATCTTGGCTTGATATACATGTACATCTCAAATCAATATTAACCAACTACAATTACTTACCAGAATAATCAGAATAATCCATCTGGTCAGGATCGGTTGTTGAGTCTGTCGTAGTCTCATCTGAAAAGTTGGAATACAAAACTGATAATTACAACTCATAAGTTATAACGATCATAAGTCGACGTTGGATATCTTTACAGGAAATCGATTTTGGTAAACAATATTTAAAAATTACGACGTTGGACATAAATGTACGCAACCTGCAAATATATCATGATTTATAGAAGATATCTAGGCGCACTAATCGAGATTAATCGAGAATGATAAAGAACACTTATTGCATGCCAGGTTGCTATGAAGATTTATTTTCTATTGCAATGAATTTTTCATCTTGGCTTGATATACATGTACATCTCCAATAAACTTTAACCAACTACAATTACTTACCAGAATAATCAGAATAATCAGTCTGGTCAGGATCGGTTGTTGAGTCTGCCGTAGACTCATCTGAAAATATGGAATACAAAACTGATAATTACAACTCATAAGTTATAAAGATCTTAAGTCGACGTTTGATATCTTTGCAGGAAATCGATTTTGGTAAGAAATATTTAAAATTTACGACGTTGGACATAAATGTAGACAATCTGCCAATATATCATAATTTATAGAACATATCTAGGCGCACTAATCGAGATTAATCGAGAATGATAAAGAACACCTATTGCATGCCAGGTTGCTATGAAGATTTATTTTCTATTGCAATGAATTTGTCATCTTGGCTTGATATACATGTACATCTCAAATCAATATTAACCAACTACAATTACTTACCAGAATAATCAGAATAATCCATCTGATCAGGATCGGTTGTTGAGTCTGCCGTAGTCTCATCTGAAAAGGTGGAATACAAAACTGATAATTACAACTCATAAGTTATAACGATCATAAGTCGACGTTGGATATCTTTACAGGAAATCGATTTTGGTAAACAATATTTAAAAATTACGACGTTGGACATAAATGTACGCAACCTGCAAATATATCATGATTTATAGAAGATATCTAGGCGCACTAATCGAGATTAATCTAGAATGATAAAGAACACTTATTGCATGCCAGGTTGCTATGAAGATTTATTTTCTATTGCAATGAATTTTTCATCTTGGCTTGATATACATGTACATCTCCAATAAACCTTAACCAACTACAATTACTTACCAGAATAATCAGAATAATCAGTCTGGTCAGGATCGGTTGTTGAGTCTGCCGTAGACTCATCTGAAAATATGGAATACAAAACTGATAATTACAACTCATAAGTTATAAAGATCTTAAGTCGACGTTTGATATCTTTGCAGGAAATCGATTTTGGTAAGAAATATTTAAAATTTACGACGTTGGACATAAATGTAGACAATCTGCCAATATATCATAATTTATAGAACATATCTAGGCGCACTAATCGAGATTAATCGAGAATGATAAAGAACACCTATTGCATGCCAGGTTGCTATGAAGATTTATTTTCTATTGCAATGAATTTGTCATCTTGGCTTGATATACATGTACATCTCAAATCAATATTAACCAACTACAATTACTTACCAGAATAATCAGAATAATCCATCTGATCAGGATCGGTTGTTGAGTCTGCCGTAGTCTCATCTGAAAAGGTGGAATACAAAACTGATAATTACAACTCATAAGTTATAACGATCATAAGTCGACGTTGGATATCTTTACAGGAAATCGATTTTGGTAAACAATATTTAAAAATTACGACGTTGGACATAAATGTACGCAACCTGCAAATATATCATGATTTATAGAAGATATCTAGGCGCACTAATCGAGATTAATCGAGAATGATAAAGAACACTTATTGCATGCCAGGTTGCTATGAAGATTTATTTTCTATTGCAATGAATTTTTCATCTTGGCTTGATATACATGTACATCTCCAATAAACCTTAACCAACTACAATTACTTACCAGAATAATCAGAATAATCAGTCTGGTCAGGATCGGTTGTTGAGTCTGCCGTAGACTCATCTGAAAATATGGAATACAAAACTGATAATTACAACTCATAAGTTATAAAGATCTTAAGTCGACGTTTGATATCTTTGCAGGAAATCGATTTTGGTAAGAAATATTTAAAATTTACGACGTTGGACATAAATGTAGACAATCTGCCAATATATCATAATTTATAGAACATATCTAGGCGCACTAATCGAGATTAATCGAGAATGATAAAGAACACCTATTGCATGCCAGGTTGCTATGAAGATTTATTTTCTATTGCAATGAATTTGTCATCTTGGCTTGATATACATGTACATCTCAAATCAATATTAACCAACTACAATTACTTACCAGAATAATCAGAATAATCCATCTGGTCAGGATCGGTTGTTGAGTCTGTCGTAGTCTCATCTGAAAAGTTGGAATACAAAACTGATAATTACAACTCATAAGTTATAACGATCATAAGTCGACGTTGGATATCTTTACAGGAAATCGATTTTGGTAAACAATATTTAAAAATTACGACGTTGGACATAAATGTACGCAACCTGCAAATATATCATGATTTATAGAAGATATCTAGGCGCACTAATCGAGATTAATCGAGAATGATAAAGAACACTTATTGCATGCCAGGTTGCTATGAAGATTTATTTTCTATTGCAATGAATTTTTCATCTTGGCTTGATATACATGTACATCTCCAATAAACTTTAACCAACTACAATTACTTACCAGAATAATCAGAATAATCAGTCTGGTCAGGATCGGTTGTTGAGTCTGCCGTAGACTCATCTGAAAATATGGAATACAAAACTGATAATTACAACTCATAAGTTATAAAGATCTTAAGTCGACGTTTGATATCTTTGCAGGAAATCGATTTTGGTAAGAAATATTTAAAATTTACGACGTTGGACATAAATGTAGACAATCTGCCAATATATCATAATTTATAGAACATATCTAGGCGCACTAATCGAGATTAATCGAGAATGATAAAGAACACCTATTGCATGCCAGGTTGCTATGAAGATTTATTTTCTATTGCAATGAATTTGTCATCTTGGCTTGATATACATGTACATCTCAAATCAATATTAACCAACTACAATTACTTACCAGAATAATCAGAATAATCCATCTGATCAGGATCGGTTGTTGAGTCTGCCGTAGTCTCATCTGAAAAGTTGGAATACAAAACTGATAATTACAACTCATAAGTTATAACGATCATAAGTCGACGTTGGATATCTTTACAGGAAATCGATTTTGGTAAACAATATTTAAAAATTACGACGTTGGACATAAATGTACGCAACCTGCAAATATATCATGATTTATAGAAGATATCTAGGCGCACTAATCGAGATTAATCGAGAATGATAAAGAACACTTATTGCATGCCAGGTTGCTATGAAGATTTATTTTCTATTGCAATGAATTTTTCATCTTGGCTTGATATACATGTACATCTCCAATAAACCTTAACCAACTACAATTACTTACCAGAATAATCAGAATAATCAGTCTGGTCAGGATCGGTTGTTGAGTCTGCCGTAGACTCATCTGAAAATATGGAATACAAAACTGATAATTACAACTCATAAGTTATAAAGATCTTAAGTCGACGTTTGATATCTTTGCAGGAAATCGATTTTGGTAAGAAATATTTAAAATTTACGACGTTGGACATAAATGTAGACAATCTGCCAATATATCATAATTTATAGAACATATCTAGGCGCACTAATCGAGATTAATCGAGAATGATAAAGAACACCTATTGCATGCCAGGTTGCTATGAAGATTTATTTTCTATTGCAATGAATTTGTCATCTTGGCTTGATATACATGTACATCTCAAATCAATATTAACCAACTACAATTACTTACCAGAATAATCAGAATAATCCATCTGATCAGGATCGGTTGTTGAGTCTGCCGTAGTCTCATCTGAAAAGGTGGAATACAAAACTGATAATTACAACTCATAAGTTATAACGATCATAAGTCGACGTTGGATATCTTTACAGGAAATCGATTTTGGTAAACAATATTTAAAAATTACGACGTTGGACATAAATGTACGCAACCTGCAAATATATCATGATTTATAGAAGATATCTAGGCGCACTAATCGAGATTAATCGAGAATGATAAAGAACACTTATTGCATGCCAGGTTGCTATGAAGATTTATTTTCTATTGCAATGAATTTTTCATCTTGGCTTGATATACATGTACATCTCCAATAAACCTTAACCAACTACAATTACTTACCAGAATAATCAGAATAATCAGTCTGGTCAGGATCGGTTGTTGAGTCTGCCGTAGAC
Organism: Serripes groenlandicus; assembly: GCA_031761405.1. Lineage (NCBI taxonomy): Eukaryota > Metazoa > Mollusca > Bivalvia > Cardiida > Cardiidae > Serripes > Serripes groenlandicus. The sequence goes on from JASEVX010000005.1 coordinate 72,321,602, forward strand.
TCATCTGAAAATATGGAATACAAAACTGATAATTACAACTCATAAGTTATAAAGATCTTAAGTCGACGTTTGATATCTTTGCAGGAAATCGATTTTGGTAAGAAATATTTAAAATTTACGACGTTGGACATAAATGTAGACAATCTGCCAATATATCATAATTTATAGAACATATCTAGGCGCACTAATCGAGATTAATCGAGAATGATAAAGAACACCTATTGCATGCCAGGTTGCTATGAAGATTTATTTTCTATTGCAATGAATTTGTCATCTTGGCTTGATATACATGTACATCTCAAATCAATATTAACCAACTACAATTACTTACCAGAATAATCAGAATAATCCATCTGGTCAGGATCGGTTGTTGAGTCTGTCGTAGTCTCATCTGAAAAGTTGGAATACAAAACTGATAATTACAACTCATAAGTTATAACGATCATAAGTCGACGTTGGATATCTTTACAGGAAATCGATTTTGGTAAACAATATTTAAAAATTACGACGTTGGACATAAATGTACGCAACCTGCAAATATATCATGATTTATAGAAGATATCTAGGCGCACTAATCGAGATTAATCGAGAATGATAAAGAACACTTATTGCATGCCAGGTTGCTATGAAGATTTATTTTCTATTGCAATGAATTTTTCATCTTGGCTTGATATACATGTACATCTCCAATAAACTTTAACCAACTACAATTACTTACCAGAATAATCAGAATAATCAGTCTGGTCAGGATCGGTTGTTGAGTCTGCCGTAGACTCATCTGAAAATATGGAATACAAAACTGATAATTACAACTCATAAGTTATAAAGATCTTAAGTCGACGTTTGATATCTTTGCAGGAAATCGATTTTGGTAAGAAATATTTAAAATTTACGACGTTGGACATAAATGTAGACAATCTGCCAATATATCATAATTTATAGAACATATCTAGGCGCACTAATCGAGATTAATCGAGAATGATAAAGAACACCTATTGCATGCCAGGTTGCTATGAAGATTTATTTTCTATTGCAATGAATTTGTCATCTTGGCTTGATATACATGTACATCTCAAATCAATATTAACCAACTACAATTACTTACCAGAATAATCAGAATAATCCATCTGATCAGGATCGGTTGTTGAGTCTGCCGTAGTCTCATCTGAAAAGGTGGAATACAAAACTGATAATTACAACTCATAAGTTATAACGATCATAAGTCGACGTTGGATATCTTTACAGGAAACCGATTTTGGTAAACAATATTTAAAAATTACGACGTTGGACATAAATGTACGCAACCTGCAAATATATCATGATTTATAGAAGATATCTAGGCGCACTAATCGAGATTAATCGAGAATGATAAAGAACACTTATTGCATGCCAGGTTGCTATGAAGATTTATTTTCTATTGCAATGAATTTTTCATCTTGGCTTGATATACATGTACATCTCCAATAAACCTTAACCAACTACAATTACTTACCAGAATAATCAGAATAATCAGTCTGGTCAGGATCGGTTGTTGAGTCTGCCGTAGACTCATCTGAAAATATGGAATACAAAACTGATAATTACAACTCATAAGTTATAAAGATCTTAAGTCGACGTTTGATATCTTTGCAGGAAATCGATTTTGGTAAGAAATATTTAAAATTTACGACGTTGGACATAAATGTAGACAATCTGCCAATATATCATAATTTATAGAACATATCTAGGCGCACTAATCGAGATTAATCGAGAATGATAAAGAACACCTATTGCATGCCAGGTTGCTATGAAGATTTATTTTCTATTGCAATGAATTTGTCATCTTGGCTTGATATACATGTACATCTCAAATCAATATTAACCAACTACAATTACTTACCAGAATAATCAGAATAATCCATCTGGTCAGGATCGGTTGTTGAGTCTGTCGTAGTCTCATCTGAAAAGTTGGAATACAAAACTGATAATTACAACTCATAAGTTATAACGATCATAAGTCGACGTTGGATATCTTTACAGGAAATCGATTTTGGTAAACAATATTTAAAAATTACGACGTTGGACATAAATGTACGCAACCTGCAAATATATCATGATTTATAGAAGATATCTAGGCGCACTAATCGAGATTAATCGAGAATGATAAAGAACACTTATTGCATGCCAGGTTGCTATGAAGATTTATTTTCTATTGCAATGAATTTTTCATCTTGGCTTGATATACATGTACATCTCCAATAAACTTTAACCAACTACAATTACTTACCAGAATAATCAGAATAATCAGTCTGGTCAGGATCGGTTGTTGAGTCTGCCGTAGACTCATCTGAAAATATGGAATACAAAACTGATAATTACAACTCATAAGTTATAAAGATCTTAAGTCGACGTTTGATATCTTTGCAGGAAATCGATTTTGGTAAGAAATATTTAAAATTTACGACGTTGGACATAAATGTAGACAATCTGCCAATATATCATAATTTATAGAACATATCTAGGCGCACTAATCGAGATTAATCGAGAATGATAAAGAACACCTATTGCATGCCAGGTTGCTATGAAGATTTATTTTCTATTGCAATGAATTTGTCATCTTGGCTTGATATACATGTACATCTCAAATCAATATTAACCAACTACAATTACTTACCAGAATAATCAGAATAATCCATCTGATCAGGATCGGTTGTTAAGTCTGCCGTAGTCTCATCTGAAAAGGTGGAATACAAAACTGATAATTACAACTCATAAGTTATAACGATCATAAGTCGACGTTGGATATCTTTACAGGAAATCGATTTTGGTAAACAATATTTAAAAATTACGACGTTGGACATAAATGTACGCAACCTGCAAATATATCATGATTTATAGAAGATATCTAGGCGCACTAATCGAGATTAATCGAGAATGATAAAGAACACTTATTGCATGCCAGGTTGCTATGAAGATTTATTTTCTATTGCAATGAATTTTTCATCTTGGCTTGATATACATGTACATCTCCAATAAACCTTAACCAACTACAATTACTTACCAGAATAATCAGAATAATCAGTCTGGTCAGGATCGGTTGTTGAGTCTGCCGTAGACTCATCTGAAAATATGGAATACAAAACTGATAATTACAACTCATAAGTTATAAAGATCTTAAGTCGACGTTTGATATCTTTGCAGGAAATCGATTTTGGTAAGAAATATTTAAAATTTACGACGTTGGACATAAATGTAGACAATCTGCCAATATATCATAATTTATAGAACATATCTAGGCGCACTAATCGAGATTAATCGAGAATGATAAAGAACACCTATTGCATGCCAGGTTGCTATGAAGATTTATTTTCTATTGCAATGAATTTGTCATCTTGGCTTGATATACATGTACATCTCAAATCAATATTAACCAACTACAATTACTTACCAGAATAATCAGAATAATCCATCTGATCAGGATCGGTTGTTGAGTCTGCCGTAGTCTCATCTGAAAAGGTGGAATACAAAACTGATAATTACAACTCATAAGTTATAACGATCATAAGTCGACGTTGGATATCTTTACAGGAAATCGATTTTGGTAAACAATATTTAAAAATTACGACGTTGGACATAAATGTACGCAACCTGCAAATATATCATGATTTATAGAAGATATCTAGGCGCACTAATCGAGATTAATCGAGAATGATAAAGAACACTTATTGCATGCCAGGTTGCTATGAAGATTTATTTTCTATTGCAATGAATCTTTCATCTTGGCTTGAAATACATGTACATCTCCAATAAACTTTAACCAACTACAATTACTTACCAGAATAATCAGAATAATCAGTCTGGTTAGGATCGGTTGTGGAGTCTGACGTAGTCTCATCTGAAAAGATGGAATACAAAACTGATAATTACAACTCATAAGTTATAAAGATCTTAAGTCGACGTTTGATATCTTTACAGGAAATCGATTTTGGTAAACAATATTTAAAATTTACGACGTTGGACATAAATGTACGCAACCTGCCAATATATCATAATTTATAGAAGATATCTAGGCCCACTTATCGGCATAAATGATTTGTTCATAAAATATATAATTTCAAGCAAAATTCAGAACTAAACAATTTGAAGAGAGCTCTAATTCAATTATTTAAGTATTGGATACAGCTAAATGGATTGGAAGAGGTCTCAAATATCTGAAGAAATCTTAAAATCAGTTGACTAGCGTTCAGATGATTAAGAAAAAGCACAAACTGATTTGTTGATTCCATCAAAAAAGTCGACAAGGTTCAATTCAATTTGATATGGGAATGATGGCAACTCATTGATTGAAGAGAACTCTCAGTCCTTTACTGAGGGCAACAGTCGTTTTTGACGCACATCTACATTTCTGCTTCAAATCAATTAATAACAAGACGACTGTTGATGAAAAGCTTCAAAGACGCCGCGAATGATTTTGAAGCATGACTTAAAAGAAGCTGCAGTTCAGTACATTTAAATGACCTGTGCAAACAGACAGGATGTAAATGTTTTGAACAAGAAGGTCAAATGTCACTTTATTTTAAACAAGAATGCAAAGATGTGATTACATGTATATTGATCACCTGGGTACCATAGCCTATACTAAAAGGTCATCAAGGGCAGAAAGGGTCAATTTTGTGATATTCAGCATGTGAAGATTAGTCGTGAAATGACAAGTTAAGTCCTGAAACCATTTGGTTTATAAATCTACATTTCCGCTTCAAATAAATTAATAACAACGAATGACCAGCAGGATAAATCTGATCAGAATCGGTTGTGGAAAATGCGGAGATCCTATCTAATGCAGTAGAATATAAAATGAACAATGAAAATTTAACAATTTTGATAATTCGTTGAACATAATGTGGAAAGCTTAACTAAAAAGCTATAATCCCGTAGAATTGCTCAGATCATGATCAGATGATGGAGGAATTGATGTTATCGCAGGAAACATGGGAGAACCATATACAATGTAGTGTGATTGATTGATTGTATGGTGTTTTATGCCGCTTTTAACAATTTGTCAGTTATAACACGGCGTTTTACTTGGTAAGTTACCAGTACTACTGGTCCATTGATACTGACACCAGCCAGTCAGTCGTAATGCTAACCCCGCAACCCTGAGTGCCAAGGAGAGCAGACATTACCATTTTTATACATTTTTTATAGTGTTTGCAGTCTATGTGGAAAAGTAGCCAGTTGCTTGGAAAGTATGTTGTGTGGTGTTCTGGTGTGGGAAAACCAGGAAACGCATGAGTAGGTGAACTGGTCGCCGTGATATGACTGAAAAAGTGTTGAAAACGGCGTTAAACCCCAATCAATCAATCAATCAATTGATATCTTTAAATATTTGGACATATTATGGAGTTGCTCATAGATCTATGAACCTATTCTAATTTATAGGACCTTTTTAAGCGCACTCATTCGGATTAGTTCTTGTTTCTCCATAATTGAACATAATCCGTCTTTACGCCATGCTCTGAAAATGCGAACTGATTTAAATATTCGAAAGGCAAAGATCTGGCGGACCATATGGTATATTTCAGTCATATATGCAGGGGGCGAAACTTTGTTACAGGAAGAAGGTTTTCGGCTTACGGATGGTCCCCGCTTTTAGAAAATAACCGACACATTTTGACAATGATAATATTATACGATACATAATAGTTAAACATCTGTCTGAAAGTCACTACTTTTCAACTGTTCAATTTCTTTAGTGCAAATGCAAAAATCCGGATTTTAAGGAATAATATTCTGTAAAATGTGATTTCTTATAGAAAATTAAAAAACCCACATCCCCCCTCCCCCTATACCGCACCGAAAAACCTCACCCCTCCACAAATATGTGGAAAAGCAGCCAGTAGCTTGGGTAGTTTGTAGTGTGGATTACTGGTGTGGGGAATCCAGGAAACACATGAGTAGGTGAAGTGGCCGCCGTGATATGACTGAAAAATTGCTGAAAACGGTGAAAAAAACCAATCAATCGCTTGCGAATGTCGTCGCGTTTTAAAAAAAGGATTCCAAGGGCTTTTGGGATGGCAGAGCGAGCACACAAGATCTCAATGTGACATTGATACGAGCATATGCTGTAGGGAGAGTGTCTTATTTCGTCTTTGGAAAGTGATCACAAGTGTGTATTTCGATTTATGTTTGACTTTAACACCGATGTTATGTAACTGAGATGTTCGTTTGCATAGGTATAGCTCGTTTTTTGTTGCTAAGGGGTTCAGGAGAATCAGGGTGAACACAAAATGTCACATTGTGACATTGACCTCTCAGTTCGAAAAAGACCATGAACTAACTTTGCTCGATACAGATTTTTTTCATGGGAATTGTATCGTTGTGAAAAATTGCAAAAGTTTGACCAGGAGTTCGAATGAGCCATTGTTCTTCAAAAGTTCTTAAAAAGTATTTTCTCAATTGCGGGTATAGACAGATAGCACCAAATGATTTGTTCATCAAATATATATTTTCAAGCAAAATTCAAAACATATTGGATACAGCTAAATGGAGTAGAAGAGGTCTCAAATAACTGAAGAAGTCTTCAAATCAGTTGGGTGGGGTTCAAATGATTAAGAAAAAGCATAAAATGATTTGTTGATTACATCAAAAACATTGGCACGGTTCAATTCAATTTTGATAATACAGTTGATGTTAGTTGAAAAGAACATAATGTGGAAAGCTTAATTAAAAGAACTATAATCCCATAGAATTGCTCAAAATATAATCAGATGATTGAGGAATTGATGTTGTCGCAGGAAACATGGGAGAACCATATAAAATATGGTGTAATTTTCGAAATGTATTGATTGATTGTTCGGTGTTTTATGCCGCTTTTAACAATTGTTCAGTTATAACACGGCGTTTTCCTTGTTACGTTACCAGTACTACTGGTCCATTGATGCTGACACCAGCCAGTCAGTCGTAATGCTAACCTCGCAACCTGGACGGATTCTATTGCTGTTAAGAAATCGTCATTTAAAGAGTGATTTCCACTGGGCTGACGTGCGCTTTTGATATCTTCAAATATAAGAACATACAATGGAGTTGCTCATAGATCTATGAATTTATTCTTATTCATGGGCCCTTTATAGTCGCTTACATAGGGATTGTTGTCTTGTTTCTCCATAAATGAAAAAAATCCGTCTTTACGCCATGTTCTGAAAATTGCGAACTGATTAAATATTCTAAAGGCTAAGATCTGGCTACCATATGGTATAATTCAGTCATATTGCAGGGAGCGGAACATTGAATACAGGAATAAGGTTTTCGGGTTACGGATGGTCCCCGCTTTTAGAAAATAACCGACACATTTTGACAATGGTAATATTATAAGAAACATAATAGTTACGCATGTGTCTGAAAGTCATTACTTTTCGACTGTTTTTTTTTTTTAGTGCAGATGCAAAAATCCGGATTTTAGCAAGTATAAGCATTTGACATTTTCTGGGCTTCTTTTTCCCGACCAGTTAAACGGTTTTCTTATTATTCAGAAATAATATTTTGTAGAATTGAAACATTCCTTCTTATAACAGAGCTCCTGTGATTTCTTATAAAAAAACTCAACAATTTTAAGGAATTTTAAATGTGCAGGTGATTTTTTTAAAATTTATATCAATGTGTTAAACTAAGAGCTTCACTAAACAAAGCATACATGATGTTTGTTCAGTATACCTCCGAAACGAAGTATGGAATAAAAACACAGATAGCGTAAAAGGGATATATGTGCATACTTTTTCATAATGACTCATCTTATTCAAGACATTTCCGCTCCATAATAAAGAATTGCAATAAATACTAGAAGAGTCAGTCTGATCAGGATCGATTGTCGAAAATGCCGTTGTCCCATCTAAAAAGGTGGAATATTTAATGGTTAACTCATCAATAAGATTGACGTTTTTTATCTGCGCATCAAACTAATTTTGAGAAGACAAATTAAAACCTTAAAAATAATCAAAATTTAACAAATTCATCAGAAACGGCGGCCAGTTCACCTACTCATGTGTTTCCTGGCTTCCAGACACACAAGTAATCCACAAAACAAACTTCCCAAGCAACTAGCTGCTTTTACACATGTAATTTTGGCCTTTTTGGTGGAAGACGAATGACACTTGTCGCATTGAATTTAATCAAATGGCAGAAAGAATGTTGTCCGAGCTTGGTTTTTGAACGCACAACCCCTGGATTGACAGCCCGCGTTGATACCGACTGAGCAGCCGTTTAATGAATCAGCTTAACTAAGTGATACTTTTAACGAAAACATAAATTGTCTTAATATTTATTCAGTTCAGTATACATTCGAAATAAAATGTGACTTTTTATATGCAGACAAATAACTCACCAGTAGACACACTCATATTAAGACTGGATGAAGGAGGCATTGGCGGTTTCTCAGAAAACATAGGAGAATCATCTAAAATATAGTGGAATGTAAGAAATTGGTTGAAGGTAATGCTAAAGTATATAAGTGTACATTGTGTACAACGTACGCAGTGTAAGACGAATAACTCTTTTGGCTAAAATTTGAAATATATGAAGGCATATCTATTACATGAAATCGGCAGCTGATGTCCAACTTTTGAATCATTTAAAAGTTGCCATTTGTAAGAATATCTATTAAATGAGTACTTACGGGTAAAAGTCTAGATTTAGCATATCAAAGACGCAGACTATTGTTTATAATGGATAATGTTAAAATATTTGCTTTGTTTAGTTTACTATTCGTCTATTATTACCATTTTAATGTATTCATAATTAAGATTTTTGACAAACATTAGTAAACTAGTCGTACAATGTTATTAGTTTATTTGAACGTAAAATGCAAAGCACGACACAGCTACGTACAAATAAATATGAAAAATCTAATAAATATCAACAGAAGTAAGTTTAGATGCATAACAAAACGATTGTATTTGTGTACATATCATCTTATAAAGAGATCTGGTTGAATATTAATTTACTAACATCAACACTTGAAACCTACGATATACATGCACGTTTACTAAGAACCATTTTTTCTAAAATTTAAATATAGTGCCAAGGCAATCCAGCAGTCACGAAAAAACACATTACAAACCACGTATAACAAATGAGGGGACTTTGTAAGTTTATTTGCAATAGGAATTAATGTTTTCTTCTTCTTCCTGATTCTCATGTGCATTTCAACTCCATATTACAATTACTAAGCAGCTCTTTAACCACACTGACTAACATTGTTTTGATATGTTTTCATACATGTTCAAAAACTGTCTGTATGCCATGTTATATACATGAAATACACTTTAGATGTACGAACGGTTTTCGAACTACGGTTCTAATAAATATCCACTAAAGTAAGGTAAGATGCATAACAAAACGATTGCACCTTTTAGAAAATATTATCTTTATAAACAGGTCTGGTTGGATATTTAATGTTTTAACACCAAGAGTTACAAGGACATTCACGTTTATTAATAGGCATTATTTTCCAAAATTTAAATGTAGTGCCAAAGCAATCCAGCTGTCAAACATTCAACAACACGTAAAGCACGTGTTTTTGAAAGATGCGATCGTTTCATCTTAAATTATGATATATAAAAAGGGAAATGGCAATTTATCAATGGCATCATTGGTTGAAATTTGGTATCTTTGCAGGAAATCGATTTCGATAAAAAATGCACATATATTTAAAATGAGGTTGGACATTTATGTACACAATTGTTAAATGTATCACACTTTATAAAAAATACTTAGACACACTTATCGAGATTATTCAAGATTAATCGAGAGCACGTTTTGCAGGCAACGCCGCTTTGAATATGCATTTTCAATGGGAATGAATGTTTCGTCTTGTTCCTGATATACGTGTATATTTTCATACCATATTAACTATCTAAAATTACCTACCAGAATAATCTGTCAGATCAAGATCGGTTATGGGATATTTAACGAGAAATGAGAATTCGTCAATGATATGATTAATCGACATTTAGTTTCTTCGCAAAAGCCGATTTTGATTAGAAAAAATGAAAAAGATAAAAGTGATCAATCATCAAGGCGTCGACATGTGTCTTCATATTTTCCAATATATCATAATGTAAAAGCAGTTGTTTTGGCACACTTATTGAGATTGTTTAGATATTAATCAATATATGGTGAAACACCGTCTTTACTCCATGTTTAAAACATGCGATACACGGTCGGTAGATGATCGAAAGGATCAGATCCGACAGACCGAACTGTCTATCGTGCAAAACTCTGTTACATGAGGGGCGGTTTTCAAACTACAGTTTGTACGTTACTTAATTTAAAACTTGACGGATTTTGGCAAATGCACCATTTGGTCAACATAATAGTAGAGTTTCTGAAAGGCGTTACTTTTAAGCCGTATACAAATCTAGTACAAATGCAGAATAAAGATTTTCGCTAGATGTATTAGTTTGTGTTGAAGCTTTTTCCGAAGCGCCAATTCGATGTTCTGATAATTCAGATAGAATATTTTGATACAATACTTTTCCCATTGCATTTTTGACAAGATATCGGTTAAATACTCGAACAATATTATAAGTTTGCGTGAAAGTACATGTACGATTTAAAACACGAAAAAGATATGTACAAATGTACATATAAAACCGAAATATCTAATGAATATCAACAGAAGTAAGGTAAGATACATAATAAAACAATTGCCTTATTAGACAATTAGATTAAACATGAAGAACGAACATTCAAATACGTATAGCATGGAAAGGCAATGTGAACATGTGTTTGAAATAGGAATGAATGATTCATATTGTTCTTGATATACATCTCCACTTCATATGAATCTACTACAATTACTTACCGGGATAATCAATCAGACCAGGATCGTTTGTGGAAAATGCGACAGACTCATCTAAAAAGATGAAATATTAAACGAGAAATGACATTTCATCCACGATATCATTAGTCGACATTAAATATCTTTGCATTAAGCACATTTTGAAACGAAAAAAGTCTAAAGTGATCAATCACATTGGCGTTGGACGTAACACTATTTGTGAAAATATCATAATTCAAAGCAGATATTTAGACACACTTATTGATATTGTTTTGATGCTTGTCAATACATGGTCAAAATCAGATGAACTTAGATCTTCAATTAATGATAGATATTCGTTTGTCTCTTGAGTATCAATACAGTATGCATCCACAATTAATGAATACAGACGTTTAATCTTGAAATTCATTATTTGTAAATGCAAATAGACTAAATTCCTCGAAACATCTTTAATACATCGTCGTCGTAAGGAACATAGGAGAATTATCTTAAATATAGTGGAATGTAAAAAAGAGCTTGTTTATTATCAATAAATAAATAGGAATGTAGGGAAACGATTGTGGATGGTACTTCAATATAAAGGAATGTCAAAATAGTATGTGCTTATAGTGATTATAACAGATTTATAACAAAACTAACGATTCCGTTGTTAGAAAATATCATTCCATATAGCGATCTGGTGGGGAAACTAGCAGGCGGGTGGTATTGATTTTTTTTTATAGTTTTACCTCTAAATATAAAGTGTGGAAAAACATCTTTCATCTCCGCCGCGATATGACAATTAATGTTGAAAGCGGCGATAAAAACCAAAACAAACAAAACTAAAAGTGGGGCATTTTATTTATTAACTACAATAGTTTAGAGGACAGTTTGAAACTTATCAAAACAAACATGTTCAGTTAGAAACATTATTTTTCATAATTTAAATAAAGTGCCAATGCAATCAAGTAGACATGAAGAATGAAAATAATAAAAAAACACCACAGGTAACAAGCGAAGGAGCTTTGATCATGTATTTTCAATATGAATGAAGGTCCTCATCTTATTCCTTACATCTCAACTCAATAATAATCAATTATAATTACTTACCAGAATAATCTGTCTGATCTGGTTCGAATGGAGTTAATGTGATGGTCTCTTCTAAAAGGGTAGGAAATTATACGTGTTATTACAATTTATTAATTATATCATGCGTCGGCGTCTGATATCTTTGCAGCAAACCGATTTAGTTCAGAAACTTTTATAAGTTAAAGTGATCAAACTAAATGGACAAGGAGATATATATCTACACAATTCTCCAATATATAATAATTTATAGATTATTTTAATGTTTACCCATACATGAACAAAAACTGCCTTTACGCGCCATTCTACGAAAATGCAGCATAAGGCAGCCATATGGACAGGGGCTAACCTATCTTACATGAAGAGTCGATTTCGGACTACGGTTGGTACCGAAATTTAGACCCAAATCGCCGGTATTCGACAGGGGAGGTCCTGTATACCCTGTCTGAAGGTCGTTACTTTTCAAATGTTTGAAAATCAAGTACAAATGCAAAATTTCCGCAAGACATACTCATGTACCATTTTCTTTTGAAGTTTTTATCTCGACTAAACGATAGGACATTCTGATCATTCAGATAACATATTTAGTAGAATTAATGGAATACTGTTTTTATATTGCATTTCTGACACAATATTGGTTGAATACTCGAACAATATTATATGTTTGTATAAACCTGGGACTACTAATACGTATTAGTTGTCCCAGTATAAATGGAGCATTTAAAGTACTAATAAGAGTCAAAATTGTCTTTAGCAGTCACCCAGGGGTGAATCAAAACTGGCTGCAGAGCACAGGTGCTTGATTTTAATACAAATGAAGAAGATAATATGGTTTTGGTTAATCTTCAAGTGGCTGCTTAACCCTTACCCTCATATAGACGCTTTCTGACACCTCTGTAGCAGACGGCTTTTTGAAAACATAGTGTCAAAAGATGAAATTGCTCAAAACAAGCAATTTCTCCTTTTGCCACAATGTTTTCCACTTTTAGTCATAGGTTATCCATTTAATTATAGAGATTTATTATTTTTTGACAAAATATGTTCAAAGTCGTCTGCTTCAGAATTGTCGTATAGCGGAAAAGGTTAATACAAGTAAACTTCTAAACAGAGGTTACCGCTTACACAAGTTCGACTGTAGTTATGCTCAAATAAGAAAATAAACTGGGCAGTTATTATCAAATTAGAAAATAAAATGGGCAGTTATTACCAATCTGGATCGAGCGACCGATAGCTAAACACCCGCAGGGTTTATCATATATAAAGAGTAAGCTGTGACAAGATTGTCAACAACACGCTACAAACCGTAGCCCGAACAAAATATTAAGTGTAAACAAGGGTAATTTCAGATAGAAAACAAAAAGACAAAAATAGAAAAGAAAACTTCCGACGCTGTTTCATTGTTTATTGATTAATATCAGATAAGGTATGGTTGATAGAGGCAATTGTTATGGCGTATTTATTTATTTAATGGGGTTTTACGCCGCTTTTAACATTATTTCAGTTATATCACGGCGACAGTTCACTAATTCATGATCCCTGGGTAAACAAACCAGTACTAGGCTAGAAAATGTGTCTTGCCCAAGGGCACTCCACCATGACCGTAGTGCCGCGACTGGGGATCGAACCCGGGACACCCGGTTTCGAAATCCCCGACGCTAACCACTCGACCACAGCGGATTCCTGAAATGGCGTAGGAAACATAGTAGAGTCATCTAAAATATTAAAACCTTTTTTGGGGATGCAATCCTAAAATAAAGTGGTATTTACGAAATAAATTGTGCGTATTCCTTAAACTTTGTAGAAATAACGAAATGAAATGTGGAATCATTGTAAATTTCGTTATCAGAAAATCAAGTAAGTAAGGCTATATGCATGTCATTAGAAAAAGTGATCTTATAAACGTTTTCTCTCGCGATATATAAGTCATTAACTTAAAGAGTTAAAAGGACAGCCTGAATCATACAAGAAAACTTTAGAAAGAACCGTAATTGTTTAGTAATTAAATTAAGTGTCAATGCATTCCGTTAATCACGAAGAATGGTATTTAAAAATTCACAATAAGCATCAGAGGGATCTTTGTACATTTGCTTTCATTGTACATGAGGTTCTAATCTCGTTCCTGACAGTTTAGCTTTATAATAAACAATTGCAATTACTTACCAGAAGGACCAGTCTGACCAGGATCGCTTGTGGGCATTGCAGTAGTCCCATCTAAAAAAGTGGTACATTAAAAGTAATTACATATTGAGTCGACGTTATATATCGTTACAGAAAAGAAAAAAAAACAATTAATAGAAAAGATTGACTTACACCAAATAATTTGTTTTGATGTGTCTCTATGCATGAAATAAACCAATCTTTACGCTATGTTCTAAAGCTAATAAACACTTCAGATGTTCGAAAGGATCAGAACGGACGGACAGGACTTTCCTTAGCAGTCATATCCACAGGGGCGAAACTCTCTTACTCGAAAAGTGGTTTTTGGATTTCACTTAATATCGGTTCTGAGACAATAACGGACGGATTTTGGCAATGCAAAACAATCTTTTAGTCTACATAAAAGTTACGTCTCTGCCTGAACGTCTTTATATTTCAAATGTTCAAAAGTCAAGTACAAATGAAAAAATCTGAATTTTAGCAATGTATGTGCAAGTATCAGTTGCATTGATTTCCGATGAGCACCCGTCAGGTGACATCTTTTGCGCCGACAGCCGGAGTTGGAATTTCACAACAAATTCCCGACTGTGCAACTGTTCGAGTTAAAGAGTTAAGCCGGCCAATATTAACATTTCCAAACAATGTGTTATCGCATAATTCATTGGTTTAAGCTTGTCCGTATAGACAGTTCTGGCTCGACAGAATTGTCAAAACAATGATTGTTCCGAATAATTAATACAACCAGAATTGTCAGAACATCGGATATTCCGGCTCATTTATACTGGTAAGTTTTTCCCAGATTTGCACCCATCTTGTTTGAATGAAAAAGTTTAGCCGAGAACCTGACATGTTTTACGCCGACAGCCGGAGCAAGATGTTATTACAGATTATATCTGTTTTGATCCGGTGTTCATCTACATAGTAAACAATAGGAACATTTGTGTGAATTTATTTTGAAATAACGCCAGTGATTTAGTTGGTGTTGTTTTAAGAATGTTCTATATTTTAGATATGTGGCTATATTGTGCAGTTAATCCCAACGGTTTGTGAACAATGTTGATAGAAGACTACATAGGGAATATTTTTATTGAACGATTTTGTCATTTGGATAATAGATAAGGAGGAGATGTAAAGAAAGATGTTTCTGTTTTATCTCTGGTGGCTGTCTTGTGCAGCGGAGCGGAACTGTTCGAACGACTTTGGTAGATGGTTAGCGTAGGTATGAAACTAAATAATTTCAGAAGAGGAGCACGTAAGAAGCAACCCTATTAGAATATTTTGACAGTTGTCTATTGGCTTAGTAGGATAAGTTTGTTTGTTTGTTTGTTTGTTTGGAGTTTAACGCCGCTTTCAACAGCTTTGGTCATATCACGGCGGTCAGTGCACCTACCCATGTTTTCCTGGCTTTCCCACACCAGTACTTGCACAACATTCTTTCGAAGCCACTGACTACTTTCTCACATAAATCAGAGGTGAGAGGCAATGGGAAAAATCGCCCGAAAGAATGTTCGCCTCAACCGGGTATCGAACCCGTGACTTACAGATCACAAGTCAGATACGCTACCAACTGAGCTACCCGGCCGGGTCAGTAGGATAAGTTGTGTATAGGAAAAGAGGAATTGATGGATTGATAAACGACGACGAACGATGAGTGACCACAATAGCTACAGATACGCTTCAAGTGTACCCATCACTGCTAATGTAATCTTCTCTTAGTTGCGAGTAAAGACTCAGATGAATGACCAGATACGCATACACTCAGAGTTAAGCATGATACGATGGTAAATTCGTTGGCAAAATGATAAGATAAAAGCTATTTTCATAAAATGTTCAATGTGTTTTAATAGTTATTTCTGTTGAAGGTAGTGAGTGGGACGTTGGAGAGTGTGCATTTACATACATCAGCAATGTCAAAAGTATCCACATTGAAGGTTTTGATGGAGGTTTAAGGACCCAATAGGGCCATAACAAATCAGTCAAACCTGTGTTTAAAGACCATTCATGTGAAGAGAACAGTCTGGTCTTCGATCACAGGTGATCTTTAATTGCAGGGTCATTTATGCAGAACATGAGTCATTGGGAAATTAAAAGTGTGATTGCTATAGACAGAGAATTGCTATAAATATATTGCGGTTTAATATATACAATAAAATACAATGACAAGAATTGTCTGCGTATGACAGTGGATGACATTATTTCATTAATATAGTTTGCAAACTTACCCGTGCTAAATGAACTGATAAAAACAATGTCGCAGTGTAGAAGCAGTAAACACAGGATTGACCTGATGGTCCGTTTAGCAACGTGGCAAATCATTCTTACAATCTGAAACATATTTGTGTTGTTTTGTTGCAGCTGAAAAGACAGCTTACGACGATATTCAATATGCATCGTTTATATAATTTCCTACACATTCAATACAACTCTAATGTTGGTTTTTGTTATTGCAATACTTTTGGTTCGAACACACCTGTAACATTTATGCCGATTCTTTTATTTATTGCCTATAACGTATCTTAAAAGAAGACAAAATATGTTTAATTAACGCTTTAACACATGTAGACGACTTTTCATACATCTGTAGTAGACGATTTTTTAAAACGTAGTGACACTTTTCCACCATGTTTTCAACTCTATTCTATAATTATTTTTCATTCATAGATATTTTCCAAAATTTCGTACAGATACTTTCTAAGTCGTCTGTTGCAGATTTGTTGTGAGGAAAGGTTTAAAGATTGTCATGCTTCTAACGTATTTATGTAAGAGCATCAGTAAATCATTGTTTTCAAATTGTGCCCATTAAGATTTGAATCCCTTGTTACAATTTCCAACCAATAATTAAACAAGAACTAATATATAGTTTACCTTATGTCCTTTCAGCAAATAGGCATGTTTTTATATGTATCTAAATCCAGTTGAAAATCCGATTGACTTGGTGTAGTAAAATGATTTAGACATTTTGTTAACTTGTTGTAAATATGCTAATGTATCTCAATTTCTTAATGGTTGTAAATTACCATCCATCCGATTGTAATAAAACCTTTTCATGCAAAAAAGAGTATATTGAATACCTCTGTAGTGTTAATATATAAACCTAACCATAACCCTAACCATATCCAATTTGTTAAATATTTTCTATCCCTAGTGAACTTACATGTGAATAACAAACGAACGAGTGCGTCAGATTGTGGGTAAGTATCACGATGTACAATGCCGTATCTTAACTCTAATGAGTAAACTAGTAATTTTATTTATGTTTGTTACTATTGATTCCTAAATATAATAGTTGTTTGACTGATCCAGTACGAGATCGAATTATATCACATACTAGTATACCATGGTCAATACGTTAATTGATAATGTTTGCCGCCTCGGACAATATGAATTTCTGCATGTGAATATCAGATGTTATTGCATACTTTCATATTGTTCCGTTCACTTTGCATTGAAGAAAGTGGTCATGATCTTTCGATCATTACCGGTGATAAGGAGTGATCATGACCGTAGATAAGGACGTGCGAAAGTTCCGTATACTTAACATGCTAGGGACTACTTGTTTATGTAAACAAACATAGCTGACCTTAATATCAGTATTATACCTCATGTGACTTTGTAAGGTTAAATTCTCATATACTGATCATGGACAATTGCTTACTGTCTCATGCTAAAAGTACGTTTTTGACCAGATAACAGTATACTGTTACATGGCACGCGCGTCTAAAATGTTGGTCATTCACGTGCATGACGTCATTTAAAACAAAAATGTCACCTTTATAATTCAACTTTTCAAATGGCATTTGCAACAAAATGACCACGTATGTAAACATACAGTTTGTTTCAATTTCGGAAGCAGATTTATCAACTCTTGATATAAAAAAACGCCTCCACAGTGTAAATTAAATAGTTTACAATAAAGAAGTATGCAATTAAAAGGTTATTGACCCTGTACTGTGAAATCATCGTTGAACCTCGTTCTTTGGCGAACGTAGCCTCGCAAGCTCGGCAACGTCAACCCAAGAACTCTGTCCAACTATGATTTCACAGTACAGGGTCAATAACCTATAATATCATTCCATGGCTCACTTGAACATTACTGAATAGTGTTACATATACTAACCGCGGTTAAACCATTTTATTCGTTGAAAACTTGAAATCCTTCAACTTTATTTATCACCAAGTTGGTATCAAGTTCAATATGTTTATTGACGAGTCTTCTAAAAATATGGATCAGTTAGTATCGAAAAATGTAGACCAATTTTTAACTGTACAGGCGTGATACCTGCTCAACATTGTTCGCAATTGCAGTCACAAGTTAAAGCCGTGCATACACTGTAGTATACAAGCAAATGTTAGTTAAGTTTAAACTAATTTATTTTACATCGATTGTAAAACAAACTTTCAGCTTATATTAATCACGCTCGGTGTCTGCTTCCTGGAGACTGAATCAGTACTCGCGCCTTTTTGTGTGGAAAAATCCCAAAGCCAGAACCCACTCATCTTTGTACGAGAGTCCGACGCGCTAGCTCTACAACACTGTCTTCCACGCATATGTTGCTTTAAGTCGCGTACAAGTCATAACATGTCATCCGACAACCTGCTATGTTCCAGCAGGGCATGCTTCCTAGTAATTACGATGGTTCTCATTCCGATTTCGATAGGTTTATAAAATCAAAGCACTGAAGTGCTGTCGGCCTGGGGGCTGCAGGAATGTTGGAGAAGTAGGTAAAATGTGAATGAAATAACAATTGCTTATGTTTATGTATTTATCAATTTTATTCTTTTATTGTTAAGAAGTAAAAACATCATATCAAAAATAGTAAATATTATGAAACTGCCAATTTGAAGCTCACAAGATGCACATTTAAGACATGAAGAATCAAAGGAAAATTTGACAGCAGGTTTAGGCAGAATATTTCGAAGTTTCTGCCTTATTATATTGAGAAATATGTCAATGTTAAGTCAACTTCCATCAAGTAGAAATAATTCTCTAAACCATGTACTAGACTGGGAGAAAGTGTTTGAACAATACAAAACTCATCAAGACAATTATTTTGACAAAGATTCAAAATGCAACCCCAAGAATGTTATGAAGATTTTCATTCATTTGGCTTTTCCTTCATTTGGCTTCTGACAAAGTTTAAAGCTGCTGAAGCAAAACATGCGGCCTTCAGAGCATTTTAAAGTTTTTCCTTCAATTTGGCCTAGTGATTTAGTTTCTAACCCGGTATGACCCATATCCGAACTTGGCATAGATATCATAGAAATAAACATTCTGACCAAATTAAAAAAAGATGTGGCTTCTACAGTGTTAACAAGATTTCCCTTCAAATGGCCTAGTGACATCAAGACAAACATTCTGATACAGTTTCAACATGTTCAAATTAAAAGAAATGGCCTAGTGACCTAATATCTGACCCAATAGGACCCATATTCGAATTTGACTTAGATATCATTAAGACAAACATTCTTACGAGAATGCCGTTGATATATCACAGTGCATCGCATCAATGTCGCCGGAAATCCATACTGCAGTTATGCATAACACTAACATTATAGTAGTTGAAAAAACAGTTATCAACTGGTCACCGAAGTGAATGTCCTTCATTGAAATATAATTGAAGCCTTTCATTGTTTATGATCAATCTCCATTCTAAGGTAGGTTGACCATACACACAGCCAACTAATTATTGATCATAAACAGTAATGGAAATGAGTGATCTTGCCAATCAATAGTAAGTATACAGTGCTTTGATTAAGGAACAATTATAAGATTTGTGAATTCCACATACACTTTTCAAGATGTTTGTCAGAATATTTGAATCATATTATTTATCAATAAAACCACAAAACAGACAATTCAGATTTTGCATGCAATAGCACGTCATTTTACCTTTCCCCTATTAACGTCAACATTGGACACCTTTGCAGCAATCTACTTTTAACAATGATAAAAGGGTTAAATCGCTGAAGACATGAGTTTTTTCTTTTTCTCAAAATGATATTAGCTTGGCATCCTAATTATATCATACTTTGACAAATGTTAAAATGTAGTCCAATAGTTATTAATTAGCTACCTTCGTAAATATAATATTAGCTAAACAGTTAAATTTCATCGAAATTGTTATATAATTTCAAACTTAATTTCGAACACAAACCGAACCCTACAACATGTTAATTTATTGTAATTCTTTCCTTCCTTTTTTATAATGAAAATAACAAACTACTCATGTTTTAAAAATTATGATGAGCGTCCTTGTGTGAATGATGCATGCCAATATGCAGATCGCAAGCAAAATGTCTGTAGGGAAGCTAATGACACATTTAAAAATGTCAAGGACGAAATCATTTTTGTACGAAAGACCCGATTCTCAGAGTTGTCGTTCTTTACACTATCTTTATAGGCAGATCGCGTTCATTCAAAGTCATTTTTCTATTAAAACCAGTTTTATCTCAGTATTTTTTTCCATTTGTTTCGAACTAAATAAACATTTTAAATCACATATAATTAACTTTTTGTAAGTGAGTGTAAAGAACGGCTCTCTGCAAAGGAGATTGATCTACACAGTCGGTATTCGCTAGTCACGTGATCAACAGTTTTAGCTTAGAAACAGTTCATATGTTAGATATACATTAATAAACATTATGAAATGCATTCTTCACAAATCAAGACATCTCGTTGAACATGAAAATAACATTCAGTAAGTTAAAAGTGCTAATTAGGAGAATTCAACGTGATTTTTATCTCGATATTGACACATAACAGTCTGCTGCAAGTCTAATAGGGACTGTTTTGTCTTCGCAAATAAAACAAACAATAGTTTATATAGTTTATATAGTGATAGAGACCGAATTGTACATTATGTCAGGGACATAGTCCCTGACTATGTACATAAACGTTAGCTTCTATAGGTCCTTTTGAGTGATGTTTTTCCATAAATGTGGTTTGTTTGTTTGTGACTTCCGGTTTCAGTTTAAAATTAATGGTCGGTTTCTTGATCATTATAATATGATCTTCCATATATCTATACACCCATTTGGGTGTGTATTTTGTTCATTAAATATTAATGCGAGTCAAAATAAAGAAACTGCAAATACGTAAAACATCGGAATATTTATTTCATTTTAGATGTGTCATAACTTAGTATTTTGAAACAAACGCAATTGTAATATGTTCAAGCAATTTAAAAAAAAAATATTCTAATAATAACTCTTCCCATGTCATTTCCGAAAAGCTATTAAAAATATATGTCGCGGGCTTCTACTGGGCGACTAATTATCGTCAACCCAATTTTATGAAGTGTTCGAAATACTAAAATTAATATGCATAAATACGTTGCTGGATAACAGCTTCATTTTCGAAATGGTTAGAGATTAAGCTCTAGAAAAATAAACCACACATACTTAGATCAAGTCGTGTGAAGGCAAAGCCTGATCGGAGCCGTCAGTTTCTTAAAAAACAAGTAGATGTTGTCTTGGCATTTAAACACACACACACACACAACATTTCCGAAGTCATTGTCATTAATAAAACAAGGTTCATTTTTTGTTATTCAAAATAAATTTCCCGAGATATAAATAAATTGGTTAATTGATTGAGTGTTTGGTGTTTTATGTCGATCTCAACAATTGTTCAGTTATGTAACGGCGTTTCATGGGTAAGTTACCAGTTATACTGGTCCATTTATCCTGACACCAGGCACCCAGTCGTAATGCTAACAACGCAACTATGTGTGAAAGGAATGCAGCACTTACTACAATTGTCTTTTGTATGACCGGTCGGGGATCGAACACTCGACCTCCCGCACCCGAAGCGTACGCTTTACCACGACACCACTGTGATAAATTGAACATGTCATTACAAAGAGAACACTTTTTGTCCTGACGTTGCGTACTCGTTTTGATTATGGTGAATGTCGAGAAGGCGCATCCGTTACAGTTATTGGTTAGTGTATCCTTTATGCACGTCACAAATAGGGACCTGCGTGGTACTTACGTGACATATAAGCTATACAATAACTATAAGACATTACACGTGTACCTCCAGGAAACATTAGTCGAGGTCTGAATGCAAAGAGCCTGTTAATGTAACTGGTAGCATGAATATGAACCGTTCAACGAGAACACCATCATTGTGAACTCTGCGTTAGTATCTACCCGGATCAGCCTAAGCATAACGCACTGACACGATTCGCCTTCTGTATTTTTGTTTGTTTCAGGAAGCATTATTCTATACCTATATCCCCTGAGACGGAATGTGTCTTGGTCGATACATTACGCACAATCAATAGTGTTTTTCTCGCGGGACGGCTCATATATAAACTGCAATAAGCAATTATGCTAAGTACTATTTTATGTCAAATTTGTTAAATGGTTCATAAAAACTATTAACAGCAAACTATTTTATCTTCAGTAGTACAGTTTTCGATTTAGTTATCTGATCCCTTCATTTTTAATATTTCAATAATCGTTTTTCATTTTCCTAATTTTCCTAGCTTATACTGGTTTGTTTACCAAGAAAAAATGAATAAGTGTACTGTGAGATTATGTTGAAAACGTTGTAAAACCAAATAAAACATACAAACGGTTTCCAAAACTTAAAACACATGGTGTAGTGGTAGAGAGTCCGTCTCGGGTGCGGGATGTCGTGGGTGCGATCCCAGGCCGGGTTATATCAAATAATTAAAAAAAGGTAGTAATTGCTTTCCTTCCTCGGCGCTTAGGGTTTTGAGGGTTTAAATAACGACTGACTCGCTGGTGTCAGGTAAAATGAACCAGTAGTACTGGTAGCTTACCCAGGTAACGCTTAGATATAACAAAGAAGTATTGAACGTGCGGTAAATTACAATACAAAAAAGTCAACAAGTGGTGCCATCTATTAGGCCGTTATGAATATATTTAATTCCATTTTGATTGTTGACAAACTGTGCGGATTCAGATAAGCAAGTTGACGTGGATCTGCACTAATCGCAAATGCTCTTTGTTCGGTTTTCCCGAGGCCTGACTCATGTGCATTTTATACATCAACATTATATCACCATTTTATCTTCCAACACTTAAGGCAAAAACTTATTTTTACCTTCTCCCACATACAGACTCTTTCCGATGCGTCTGCCGCTGACGGCTTTCGACAAAATTGTGGCAAAACACAAAGAAGCTAATGATAAGAAATTTCTCCTTTTGCAACAATGTTTTCAATTTTATGCAATAATGGTTCCCTCAGATAGACAACAATTTCCACATTTTTGACATAACGTTATCAAAGACGTCTGCTGCACAATGGTTGAATGTGGGAAATGGTTCATATTTCACCTTCTAACTGTCGGTCTTTTTAACTCCCCTTTTCATCATACGACAATTCTGCAGCAGACGACTTTGAAATCATTTTGTCAAAAAATAGAAAATCTTTATAATTGAATGGATAACCTATGAATAAAAGTGGAAAACATTGTGGCAAAAAGGAGAAATTGCTCGTTTTGAGCAATTTCTTCTTTTGTCACTATGTGTTCAAAAAGCCGTCTGCTGCAGAGGAGCCAGAAAGCGTCTATATGAGGGAAATGATTAATATGAGCCAGTGAATGAGAAAAGATACAGTTTGGAATAACTCAACAGTTAAGATAAAGATAACCCGGTCACTGTCGGTAATTCGACCGAGGGCCATAACACTGTCACTGTCGCACATTCTACGAAGGACAGTAACCTTGTGGATGTTGCGCATCCTATGAAAGGCAATAACCTTGTGGCTGTCGCACATTCTACGAAGGGCAGTAACCTTGTGGCTGTCGCACATTCTACGAAGGGCAGTAACCTTGTGGCTGTCGCACATTCTACGAAGGGCAGTAACCTTGTGGCTGTCGCACATTCTACGAAGGGCAGTAACCTTGTGGCTGTCGCACATTCTACGAAGGGCAGTAACCTTGTGGGCTGTCTCACATTCTACGAAGGGCAGTAACCTTGTGGCTGTCGCACATTCTACGAAGGGCAGTAACCTTGTGGCTGTCGCACATTCTACGAAGGGCAGTAACCTTGTGGCTGTCGCACATCCTATGAAAGGCAGTAACCTTGTGGCTGTCGCACATTCTACAAAGGGCAGTAACCTTGTGGCTGTCGCACATCCTATGAAAGGCAGTAACCTTGTGGCTGTCTCACATCCTATGAAAGGCAGTAACCTTGTGGCTGTCGCACATTCTACGAAGGGCAGTAACCTTGTGGCTGTGGCACATCCTAAGAAAGGCAGTAACCATGTGGCTGTCGCACATTCTACGAAGGGAAGTAACCTTGTGGCTGTCGCACATTCTACGAAGGGCAGTAACCTTGTGGCTGTCGCACATCCTATGAAAGGCAGTAACCTTGAGGCTGTCGCACATTCTACGAAGGGCAGTAACCTTGTGGCTGTCACACATCCTATGAAAGGCAGTAACCTTGTGGCTGTCACACATTCTACGAAGGGCAGTAACCTTGTGGCTGTCGCACATCCTATGAAAGGCAGTAACCTTGTGGCTGTCGCACATTCTACGAAGGGCAGTAACTTTGTGGCTGTCGCACATCCTATGAAAGGCAGTAACCTTGTGGCTGTCGCACATCCTATGAAAGGCAGTAACCTTGTGGCTGTCGCACATTCTACGAAGGGCAGTAACCTTGTGGCTGTCGCACATCCTATGAAAGGCAGTAACCTTGAGGCTGTCGCATATTCTACGAAGGGCAGTAACCTTGTGGCTGTCGCACATCCTATGAAAGGCAGTAACCTTGAGGCTGTCGCACATTCTACGAAGGGCAGTAACCTTGTGGCCGTCGCGCATCCTATGAAAGGCAGTAACCTTGTGGCTGTCGCACATCCTATGAAAGGCAGTAACCTTGTGGCTGTCTCACATCCTATGAAAGGCAGTAACCTTGTGGCTGTCGCACATTCTACGAAGGGCAGTAACCTTGTGGCTGTCGCACATTCTATGAAAGGCAGTAACCTTGTGGCTGTCGCACATCCTATGAAAGGCAGTAACCTTGTGGCTGTCGCACATTATACGAAGGGCAGTAACCTTGTGGCTGTCGCACATCCTATGAAGGGAAGTAACCTTGTGGCTGTAGCACATTATACGAAGGGCAGTAAGCTTGTGGCTGTCGCACATCCTATGAAAGACAGTAACATTGTGGCTGTCGCACATTCTACGAAGGGCAGTAACCTTGTGGCTGTCGCACATCCTATGAAAGGCAGTAACTTGTGGCTGTTGCACATTCTACAAAGGGCAGTAACCTTGTGGCTGTTGCACATTTCTACGAAGGGCAGTAACCTTGTGGCTGTTGCACATCCTATGAAAGGCAGTAACCTTGTGGCTGTCGCACATTCTATGAAAGGCAGTAACCTTGTGGCTGTCGTACATTCTACGAAGGGCAGTAAGCTTGAGGCTGTCGCACATCCTATGAAAGGCAGTAACCTTGTGGCTGTCGCACATTCTACGAAGGGCAGTAACCTTGTCGCTGTCGCACATCCTATGAAAGGCAGTAACCTTGTGGCTGTTGCACATTCTACAAAGGGCAGTAACCTTGTGGCTGTTGCACATTTCTACGAAGGGCAGTAACCTTGTGGCTGTTGCACATTTCTACGAAGGGCAGTAACCATGTGGCTGTCGCACATCCTATGAAAGGCAGTAACCTGTGGCTATCGCACATTCTATGAAAAGTAGTAACCTGTGGCTGTCACACATTCTACAAAGGGCAGTAACCTTGTGGCTGTCGCACATTATACGAAGGGCAGTAACCTTGTGGCTGTCGCACATCCTATGAAGGGAAGTAACCTTGTGGCTGTAGCACATTATACGAAGGGCAGTAAGCTTGTGGCTGTCGCACATTCTATGAAAGGCAGTAACCTTGTGGCTGTCGTACATTCTACGAAGGGCAGTAAGCTTGAGGCTGTCGCACATCCTATGAAAGGCAGTAACCTTGTGGCTGTCGCACATTCTACGAAGGGCAGTAACCTTGTCGCTGTCGCACATCCTATGAAAGGCAGTAACCTTGTGGCTGTTGCACATTCTACAAAGGGCAGTAACCTTGTGGCTGTTGCACATTTCTACGAAGGGCAGTAACCTTGTGGCTGTTGCACATTTCTACGAAGGGCAGTAACCATGTGGCTGTCGCACATCCTATGAAAGGCAGTAACCTGTGGCTATCGCACATTCTATGAAAAGTAGTAACCTGTGGCTGTCACACATTCTACAAAGGGCAGTAACCTTGTGGCTGTCGCACATTATACGAAGGGCAGTAACCTTGTGGCTGTCGCACATCCTATGAAGGGAAGTAACCTTGTGGCTGTAGCACATTATACGAAGGGCAGTAAGCTTGTGGCTGTCGCACATCATATGAAAGGCAGTAACATTGTGGCTGTCGCACATTCTACGAAGGGCAGTAACCTTGTGGCTGTCGCACATCCTATGAAAGGCAGTAACTTGTGGCTGTTGCACATTCTACAAAGGGCAGTAACCTTGTGGCTGTTGCACATTTCTACGAAGGGCAGTAACCTTGTGGCTGTTGCACATCCTATGAAAGGCAGTAACCTTGTGGCTGTCGCACATTCTATGAAAGGCAGTAACCTTGTGGCTGTCGTACATTCTACGAAGGGCAGTAAGCTTGAGGCTGTCGCACATCCTATGAAAGGCAGTAACCTTGTGGCTGTCGCACATTCTACGAAGGGCAGTAACCTTGTCGCTGTCGCACATCCTATGAAAGGCAGTAACCTTGTGGCTGTTGCACATTCTACAAAGGGCAGTAACCTTGTGGCTGTTGCACATTTCTACGAAGGGCAGTAACCTTGTGGCTGTTGCACATTTCTACGAAGGGCAGTAACCATGTGGCTGTCGCACATCCTATGAAAGGCAGTAACCTGTGGCTATCGCACATTCTATGAAAAGTAGTAACCTGTGGCTGTCACACATTCTACAAAGGGCAGTAACCTTGTGGCTGTTGCAAATTTCTACGAAGGGCAGTAACCTGTGGCTATCGCACATTCTATGAAAAGTAGTAACCTGTGGCTGTCGCACATTCTATAAAAAGTAGTAACCTGTGGCTATCGCACATCCTATGAAAGGCAGTAACCTGTGGCTGTCGCACATTCTATGAAAAGTAGTAACCTGTGGCTGTCACACATTCTACAAACGGCAGTAACCTTGTGGCTGTTGCACATTTCTATGAAGGGCAGTAACCTGTGGCTATCGCACATTCTATGAAAAGTAGTAACCTGTGGCTGTCACACATTCTACAAACGGCAGTAACCTTGTGGCTGTTGCACATTTCTATGAAGGGCAGTAACCTGTGGCTATCGCACATTCTATGAAAAGTAGTAACCTGTGGCTATCGCACATTCTATGAAAAGTAGTAACCTGTGGCTATCGCACATCCTATGAAAGGCAGTAACCTGTGGCTGTCGCACATTCTATGAAAAGTAGTAACCTGTGGCTGTCACACATTATACAAAGGGCAGTAACCTTGTGGCTGTCACACATTCTACAAAGGGCAGTAACCTTGTGGCTGTTGCACATTTCTACGAAGGGCAGTAACCTGTGGCTATCGCACATCCTATGAAAGGCAGTAACCTGTGGCTGTCGCACATTCTATGAAAAGTAGTAACGTGTGGCTGTCGCACATTCTACGAAGGGCAGTAACCTTGTGGCTGTCGCACATCCTATGAAAGGCAGTAACCTGTGGCTATCGCACATTCTATGAAAAGTAGTAACCTGTGGCTGTCACACATTCTACAAAGGGCAGTAACCTTGTGTCTGTTGCACATTTCTACGAAGGGCAGTAACCTGTGGCTATCGCACATTCTATGAAAAGTAGTAACCTGTGGCTGTCGCACATTCTATGAAAAGTAGTAACCTGTGGCTGTCACACATTCTACAAACGGCAGTAACCTTGTGGCTGTTGCACATTTATACGAAGGGCAGTAACCTGTGGCTATCGCACATCCTATGAAAGGTTGTAACCTGTGGCTGTCGCACATTCTATGAAACGTAGTATCCTGTGGCTGTCGCACATTCTACGAAGGGCAGTAACCTTGTGGCTGTCGCACATCCTATGAAAGGCAGTAACCTGTGACTGTCGCACATTCTATGAAAAGTACTAACCTGTGGCTGTCACACATTCTACAAAGGGCAGTAACCTTGTGGCTGTTGCACATTTCTACGAAGGGCAGTAACCTGTGGCTATCGCACATTCTACGAAAGGCCTTAATCATGTGGCTGTCGCACATTCTACGAAGGGCAGTAACCTTTTGGCTGTCGTACATCCTATGAAAGGCAGTAACCTTGTGGCTGTCGCACATTCTACGAAGGGCAGTAACCTTGTGGCTGTCGCACATCCTATGAAAGGCAGTAACCTTGTGGCTGTTGCACATTCTACAAAGGGCAGTAACCTTGTGGCTGTTGCACATTTCTACGAAGGGCAGTAACCTTGTGGCTGTTGCACATTTCTACGAAGGGCAGTAACCATATGGCTGTCGCACATCCTGTGAAAGGCAGTAACCTGTGGCTATCGCACATTCTATGAAAAGTAGTAACCTGTGGCTGTCACACATTCTACAAAGGGCAGTAACCTTGTGGCTGTTGCACATTTCTACGTAGGGCAGTAACCTGTGGCTATCGCACATTCTATGAAAAGAAGTAACCTGTGGCCGTCGCACATTCTATGAAAAGTAGTAACCTGTGGCTATCGCACATTCTATGAAAAGTAGTAACCTGTGGCTGTCGCACATTCTACGAAGGGCAGTAACCTTGTGGCTGTTGCACATTTCTACGAAGGGCAGTAACCATATGGCTATCGCACATCCTATGAAAGGCAGTAACCTGTGGCTGTCGCACATTCTATGAAAAGTAGTAACCTGTGGCTGTCACACATTCTACAAAGGGCAGTAACCTTGTGGCTGTTGCACATTTATACGAAGGGCAGTAACCTGTGGCTATCGCACATCCTATGAAAGGCAGTAACCTGTGGCTGTCGCACATTCTATGAAAAGTAGTAACCTGTGGCTGTCGCACTTTCTACGAAGGGCAGTAACCTTGTGGCTGTCGCACATCCTATAGAAGGCAATAACCTGTGGCTGTTGCACATTCTATGAAAAGTAGTAACCTGTGGCTGTCACACATTCTACAAAGGGCAGTAACCTTGTGGCTGTTGTACACTTATACGAAGGGCAGTAACCTGTGGCTATCGCACATTCTACGAAAGGCAGTAATCATGTGGGGCAGTTCCTTGTGGCTGTCGCAAATTCTACGAAGGGCAGTAACCTTGTGGCTATCTCACATACTACGAAGGGCAGTAACCCTGTGGATATCGCACATTATACGAGGGGAAGTAACTTGTGGCTGTTGCACTTTCTACAAAAGGCAGTAACCTTGTGACTGTCGCACATTCTACCAAGGGCAGTGACCCTGTCACTGTCACACATTCTACCAAGGGCAATGACCCTGTCACTGTCGCACATTTTACGAAAGGCAGTAACCCTGTGTCTATCGCACATTCTACGAAAGGTTGTAACCCTGTCACCGTTTCACATTCTACGGAAGGCAGTAACCTTGTGGCTGTCGCACATCCTGCGAAAGGCAGTAACCTTGTAGCTGTCGTACATCCTGCGGAAGGCCGTAACCTGTGGCTGTTACACATTCTACGAAGGGCAGTAACCGTGTCACCATTTAACATTCTACGAAAGGCTTTAACCTTGTGGCTGTCGTACATTCTACGAAAGGCAGTAACCTTGTGGCTGTCGCATATTATACCAAGGGCAGTAACCCTGTTACCGTTGAACATTATACGAAAGGCAGTAACTATGTGGCTGTTTCACTTTCTACTAAAGGCAATAAGTGTGACACATTCTACAAAGGGCAGTAACCTTGTGGCTGTAGCACATTCTACGAAAGGCAGTAACCTTGTGGCTGTCGCACATTCTACCAAGGGCAGTGACCCTGTTACCGTTGAACATTCTACGAAAGGCAGTAACCATGTGGCTGTATCACTTTCTACGAAAGGCAATAAACCTGTGGCTGTTGCACATTTCTACGAAGGGCAGTAACCTTGTGGCTGTTGCACATTTCTACGAAGGGCAGTAACCATGTGGCTGTCGCACATCCTATGAAAGGCAGTAACCTGTGGCTATCGCACATTCTATGAAAAGTAGTAACCTGTGGCTGTCACACATTCTACAAAGGGCAGTAACCTTGTGGCTGTTGCACATTTCTACGAAGGGCAGTAACCTGTGGCTATCGCACATCCTATGAAAGGCAGTAACCTGTGGCTGTCGCACATTCTATGAAAAGTAGTAACCTGTGGCTGTCGCACATTCTACGAAGGGAAGTAACCTTGTGGCTGTCGTACATTCTACGAAAGGCAGTAACATTGTGGCTGTCGCACATTATACCAAGGGCAGTAACCCTGTTACCGTTGAACATTATACGAAAGGCAGTAACTATGTGGCTGTTTCACTTTCTACTAAAGGCAATAAGTGTGACACATTCTACAAAGGGCAGTAACCTTGTGGCTGTCGCACATTCTACGAAAGGCAGTAACCTTGTGGCTGTCGCACATTCTACCAAGGGCAGTGACCCTGTTACCGTTGAACATTCTACGAAAGGCAGTAACCATGTGGCTGTATCACTTTCTACGAAAGGCAATAAACCTGTGGCTGTCACACATTCTACAAAGGGCAGTAACCTTGTGGCCGTCGCACATTCTATGAAATGCAGTAATCTTGTGGCTGTCGCACATTCTACCAAGGGCAGTGACCCTGTTACCGTTGAACATTCTACGAAAAGCAGTGGCTGTTTCACTTCCTACGAAAGGCAATAAAACTGTGGCTGTCACACATTCTACAAAGGGCAGTAACCTTGTGGCTGTTGCGCATCCTATGAAAGGCAGTAACCTTGTGGCTGTCGCACATTCTACGAAAGGCAATAACCTTGTTGCTGTCGCACATTCTACGAAGGGCAGTAACCTTGTGGCTGTCGCATATTCTACGAAAGGCAGTAAATTTGTGGCTGTCACACATTCTACAAAGGGCAGTAACCTTGTGGCTGTCAAACATTCTACGAAAGGCAGTAACCTTGTGACTGGCGCACATTCTACGAAAGGCAGTAACCTTGTGGCTCTCGCACATTCTACGAAAGGCATTACCCTTGTGGCTGTCGCATATTCTACGAAAGGCAGTAAACCTGTGGCTGTCACACATTCTACAAAGGGCAGTAACCGTGTCACCATTTACCTTCTACGAAAGGCAGTAACCTTCTGGCTGTCACACATTCTACGAAAGGCAGTAAACCTATGGCTGTCACACATTCTACGAAGCGCAGTAACCGTGTCACCATTTAAAATTCTACGAAAGGCAGTAACCTTGTGGCTGTCGCTCATTTTACGAAAGGCAGTAACCGGTGGCTGTCACACATTCTACGAAAGGTAGAAAGGCAGTAAACATGTGGTTTTCACACCTTCTACGAAGGACAGTGACCCTGTCATCGTTGAACATTCTACGAAAGGCAGTAACCATGTGGCTGTCGCTCATCCTACGAAAGGCAGTAACCATGTGGCTGTCGCTCATCCTACGAAAGGCAGTAACCATGTGGCTGTCGCTCATCCTACGAAAGGCAGTAAACCAGTCGCTTGGCTTTTAATGCAGTTTTTTGTCCGATTTCGATTTGGTTTTTACTAACCAATTGCCTGAACAAAAATAATTGTTTATCTTAAGCAGACGACGTTTGCAAATGGTACTGTAGATGTAAATTGAGAGAAAAACGATTAATTTCCCAAACTACGCTTTATCAATTGCAAAATCCTTATTCTATTTTCCATATTCGGATATGTTTTGAAAAGGCTGAAAATAGGTAATTGCTAAAGCAGAGCTTTCGTCTACTATGGAGACATTTGGCGGCTTCATTTCATGACGATAAACCCAGTTTAAGTGTAAATATATTCACAGAGAAATTTAACAATGAACGTCTATAAATGACGCAATTTTCACATTTTCCCTGTTAAAAGCAAACGACTTTGAAGGCGACAATTTGATTAGCTGATGCTAAGATCAATCTTAGACGAAGGCAGTCACCAGATTTGTGTGAGCGTTTGCGGAGCTTAGGTCTGTTTGTAATGAGATTGAGTATAACCCTACACTACTGACAAAATGTAACATATTTTAAACATCCTTTATTTCCCAAACACATCTTACATACTCCTTGAGTAACTATGATAGATAAAATCTTTAAAATAGACAAATTATAATGTCCTTACGACTGCATGCATGTGCATGCTGATACCGACATTGACATATTCGATACCGTTTATTGATACCGTTTATAAAATAGTTGTTATCTCAAAACGTTTTTTCGATTGAAAATTGCTGTATACATGGACAAGTATAACTAATTTTTCGTTTCAGATTTTATATTTGTATAATCGCAAAAAGTAGCAATAAAAAGTGTTTTCGACTGATGTACCTTGACATAAAAGGGGAATTCTCCATTAAAGAGAGTGTATTTCATAGTTCATTAACTTTACATTAAATATGCTTTATGTATAACTGAGCGGTGTTTATTGGGTTGTTTAACGCTTTCCCACATACAGACGCTTTCTTTCTTTCGATATTTTTGCCTAGATGTTGCCTAAGTCGTCTGTTGCATACGTATATAATGATGAAAAGGATTAATGCATAAGCGCAGTTTCATCATCGGCATATATGTTATATATAGCTAACGGTATCTCCTGACTAAAAAGTTAGAAGTGTAACCCCTACTTTTATGTCTATATATCGAGAGCTTTGCGTAAAACGGTTTTAACTAAAATTGGTATTTTTTTACCAAGGTTAATCAACTCGCCATGAAGTCTTTATAAGCGTTAAATCATTTTTCTTGGTAAGCAATGGCAATTTAGGTGCCACTGCTCGTTTTGAGCAATGGCACCTAAATTTGCATTGTTTACAAGGGGGTCAAAATTGACCTTAAACTAAGGTTTTCAAAATAGGTTTTTAGTTACAACCGTTTCAAGCCAAGACCTCGATATGTTGAAATGTGGTCAAAGCGGAGAGTCATTAATACCACAAATGATGTTTTAGTGTCATCGGTAAAGACGAAGGCTATCAATCGAGGTGTCGTGAGTTCGAACCACGGCTTGGTCATTGATTCCTTCTGTTCACTTGCGTCATTCATGTAACCCCAGCTGGATCGTACATAAGACTTTATAAAAATGGTTGTAATGACTGCCCTCCTTAGCGCTCAGGGTTGCGGTGTTAGCATTACGACTGACTGGCTGTTGTCAGAATAAATAGACCAGTATCAGGAGGCGAAAAGTGTCTATCCGAGTAAGCCTGCGCGGCATGCTTAGTCTGATCCGGGTAGATATTTTACGCAGAGTCCACAATGTTGGTTTTCTCGCGGGACGGCTCACATGGTCTCAATGTCATTTTGGAATACAAACTGCTTTGTCATATTAGGACCTGAAAAAGGGAAATAGCCAAAGATATAATGCAGATGTGTATGTAATAAAAGACATGCGGAATCGCATATCAGTGCATTTACATACACATATTGTATGGTTAGGATAAGAAAGAAATGTAAACATATCAACAAACATAGGAACACTAATATATTGTTATTTATTGAGAATCGGAGCAAAAACTCGGGATTAGTCAACTCACGAAAAGAAATATTTCGACGAGCTTCACGTCCGTGCTCCAAGTCAACTGCTGCAAACACGTCAAAATGTGCCTGCAAGTGGGAAAGGGATAAACGCTTATATGGTACTGTTTTATTTTTCATCCACTAAGTCACATGCGGAGTCATGTTTAGGAAATACAACGCAACACGAAGAGACAGTTCAAAGTGTCAATTAATAACAAGCGGGTTTATGTATGGAAAGTCACAAGTTACACCATGGACAACATATCTATTCACTAAATAAGGGAGTTGCGAAATAGGAGGACACGTTTAAAAAAGTGAGATTAATAATCTGGAACCTTTCCCGAAGACAGGGACTGTGTTTAACAACAGAGAGAAGGGTTCACACGTAAGTGTCTCAATATACTGGGGATTTTCCCCTTTTATAAATATTGGTTACCGATTTAGTTAATGATACGTTAACTCTTTCCCACATATAGACGCTTTCGACGAGGGAAAGGGTTAAATAAATAGAAATCGTTTCACCAATGTCATATCATATATATCATATATATACGTGCCACCTTCTAATAGCATGCGAAAAAACCCTTAACTAACTTAAACGTATTAAGGTTCTCAGCCAATACGTTATGAACTGGCCGCAGGCGATGATTGATTATCCCTAGCCTTTTATTGATTGATTGATTGATTGATTGGGGTTTAACGCCGTTTTTAACAATATCTCAGTCATATCACGGCGGCCGGTTCAACTACTCATATGTTTCCTGATTTTCGCACACCAGTACTCCACACAACAATCTTCCCAAGCAACTGGCTGCTTTTCCACATAGACTTAGCCCATTGGTGGAAGACGAATGACGCATGTCGCAATGACTTTTGTCAAACGTCGGAAAGAAAGTTGGCCGAGCCGGGATTCGAACTCACAACCCCTGGATTGATAGCCCGCATCGTTACCGACTGAGCTACCGGGACTCGACCCTAGCCTTTTAACGACGATGGATGTTTAAACGATGCCAATTCTGGTAAGCGATGCAACTCAAAATCAGTATCCCGCGTTCCGCCTCGGGTGCGGGAGATCGTGGGTTCGATTCCCGACCGGGTAATACAAAGAACTTTAATAAGAGGCCCAAGAGGGCCAGTATCGCTCCACGGCCATTAGGCAAAACACAAATCTCCAAACAGCCCCGCCCACTGATGGCCATGTTTTTTGACCAATCATCATAGCTTGAAGGAATCAGATAGAGGGTCACCCTAAGAACATTTCTACAAAATTATTTGAAAATCAGCCTGACATTTTCGGAGAAGAAGATTTTTTAAGTTTTCACTATAGCCATATACGGCAAAATAGCCCCACCCCAACACGGCCATAGCTTTCGACCAATCAGCATGGCTTGAAGAAATCTGATAGAAGGTCAACTTAAAGGAACATTTCTACAAAATTATTTGAAAATCGACCTAACTTTCGGAGGAGAAGATTTTTTAAGTTTTCACTTTAGCCATATAAGGCAAAATAACCCCGCCCTCTAACGGCCATGTTTTTCAACCAATCAACATGGCTTGAAGAAATCTGATAGAGGGTCTCCCAAGGATATTTCTACAAAATCATTTGAAAATTGGCCAAACACTTTCGGTGCAGAAGATTTTTTTAATTCTTCACTATAGCCATATAAGGCAAAATAGCCCCGCCCCCTGGCGGCCATGTTTTTTTACCAATCAATTTGGCTTAAAGGATTGTGATAAAGAGTCACCCAAGGAACATTCCACAAAATTATTTGAAAATCGGCCTGACACTTTCAGAGGAGAAGTCTTTTTAAGTTTTCACTATAACCATATAATGCAAAATAGCCCCGTTTGTTTTCGTCAAATCAACTTGGCTTAAAGGAATCTGATAGAGGGTCCCTTGGCGCTCCGGGTTGCAGGGCATTACGACTTACCTGCTGGTGTCAGGTTAAATTGACAAATAGTACTGGTAACTTACCCAGACCACGTTGTGATATAACTGAAACATTTGTAAAGTATCGACCAGACCCAGACTAAGCATGCAGCGCAGGGTAATCCGGACAGACACCTTTCGCCTTCTGTGTATTTTCTGTTGCAGGAATCATTTATCTATATCTCTATCCCCCTTACACGGAATATGTCGGCCCGGATCTGGGTCGATACATTACGCAATGTCCATAATGTTGGTTTTCTCGTGGAACGGCTCATATAAAACCACTGTATTCAATTAACGACGGTCGACGGAGGTTATAAAATGACCGTTTAACAGTTTCGTGCATTGGTAAAGCAAGGCGTCTCTTCTAAACCCTTCAACCGTCTCAGTGGCATGCTGATAAGAACGTCGTCCTGGGAACGGCGGGAGGTCGCGGATTCTATCCCGTGACGGGTCATGTCATAGACCTTAACAATGGAGTTAAGGGTTGCGACTGATTGCACGTTATGACGCTTACCACAATTATTGGAAAGAAGCAATGGATAAGACTGGTTGCGTACTCAATACCGATGCAGATCGTTTTTTTGAACGAGCCAATGCCAATATGATTAGACCAAACCGTTATATTAAACGAAATCTTCCTCTTCTACTTCCTGGGTTCGTGTCACGATTTGGCCATTAATTTTTTCCGATAATTGACAAAAGCATGAATGACTATCGTTTTTCGCTTTCCAACAATTTTCTTTTCCGACATACAACAAATGTGCAGCAGACAACTTTAAAATTATGTCTGCTAACATATGGAAAATCTATATAAATGAAAGTTTAATCATTGGAAAGAGTTGAAAACAGTGTGGCAATAAGGAGAAATTGCTCATTATAAGCAATTTCTCCTGTTGTCACAATGTTTTTAAAAGTCTTCTGCTGCATGGGCGTCAGAAAGTGTCTATATGAGGGAAAGCGTTAAACTGTCCATGTGGAAAGGTAGCATGTTTCCTGGAGGAGAATGTGGTTTGGAGAACTGGTGCTAGAAAATCCAAGGAAAGTGTTATTGTATTTCCTATCTAAAATCAGGGACACTATATTGTAATATAGTGTCCCTGCTAAAAT
This sequence comes from Serripes groenlandicus, assembly GCA_031761405.1. Classification (NCBI taxonomy): domain Eukaryota; kingdom Metazoa; phylum Mollusca; class Bivalvia; order Cardiida; family Cardiidae; genus Serripes; species Serripes groenlandicus. The sequence continues at coordinate 72,358,314 of JASEVX010000005.1, forward strand.
GAAGGGATACGAAAAATGATATTTAATGCAGTTAAGACTATTTTTGAGTCAAACCTGGAATTATTGTTTAATACATTTGGGACGCCCCCTCTTTTATGGAACGAATGAGTTAGTTTGAGATATCCCCTTTCTTAAAGTTAATAGGTAGTTTGAGACAACCCCTAGGAAAATCGAGCGCGTCATCAGTCGCCATCTTGTATATATGTATTTTTGTTTCTGGCAACAAACATATGTTTATATGCCAATAAACGATTTTAAACGATTTTGAACTTTGAACTTGTAAGGGTTTCTTTCCACCATCCCCTTCTTTATTTTTTGTTCAACAACATTTTCTTATCTTTTTACTTCTATAATTATGATTGTTTATGCATTTATGTTTGATAAACTCATGATTTATATTTCTAGTCATTATTTTGGTAATTTTGAAATTGCCTACGTCATTTATTAATATTCCTAGTCATTATTTTGGTAATTTTCAAATTGCTTACGCAATTAATAATAAATTACATTTTCAACGAAAAATATAAATATATAATACCCCAATACGAAATCGATTAAGAATTTATGACATTCATTTAACCATTTCCCACGTACAACAACTCTGTAACTTACGACTTTGAAAACATATGGACAAACATATGGAAACTTTCTATGAATCAAAGCTTAATCATTGAACCTTGTTGAAAACATTGTGACAATTTGAGCAATGTCTTCTTTTGTGACAATGTTTCAATAGTCGTGAACTGCAGAGGCGTAAGAAAGCGTGTGGGAAAGGGTTTTAAACGGCATACAAAGAACTAGGAAGTAATTTGAAGGACGCGCGTAATATAGCATTACATGTTGTATTCATAACGCAATAATTCGTACTTGCCTAACGCCCTTTATCTTCGCTACAGATAATCCCTTTCCCACATACAACAAATCTGCAGCAGATGAGTTTGAAAACACCTGGCAATAATTACATAGGAAAGACTCTGTAAATGAAGGAATAATTACCTCAAATATTAAAAACATTGTGGCAAAAGGATAACTTTCGCTATTTGCCCTTTTGTTTTCTAAATTCGTCTGCTGCAGAGGCATCAGAAAGCGTCTGTATGTATGTGGGAATGGGTTAATCGGGTGGAGACTACATAGGAGAAACGTAAAAACAGAAAGGCAGACATACGGTTTTTTTCGATTTCATTCCAGAAAAAGAAAAGGTTTTAATTGTCTGTGGTATTGCGTCGATTTCAAAATAATTTAAGTTAGTGCCAGGGAAAAGGAACACCTTGTCATTTATAAACAATGTATGTTCGGATAAGCCTGTAACCTGCCCTGCCTTATTAGAATATACACAAGCTGACCGAATATTCTGTCATAAAATATGTGAACAGCAGTGATCTTGATCTTCACTGTTTCCAAAAGAGTCAACGTGTACCTTTTCCTATGGACGAGGTTATTTGAGCCGTTCCACGAGAAAACCAACATTATTGTTTTCAACTCTTTTTAATTATAATACATACATTCAGAGAGATGTTTTAATAAGTTTCAAAGTCGTCTGCAACTGACTTGTAGTAAGGGGGAAAGGGTTAACATATTGTCAAAATTCAAAATACTAAATAGCATATATGAGTCAAAGGGCGAAGTGCATTGTTTTGAAATTATTTATAAATCTTACGGTAGGTGCACCGAAAGAACTCGGCAAGTGTAAATATAGTCGTAATAAGATATTACTAATGATTGCATTTAAATCTTATATATCGGTGACAGAAATCACCAGGACTTTTTCATCATTGTGAAAACTGGAATATTATGTAGACCCCATGATGTATATCAGTGTTAATTTCATTACGTTATGGCTCATAATTGGTACGTACTCTAAAATTATAGTTATAGCACGGATAAACATTAATTATAGTTATAGCACGGATAAACATTAATTAAACCTTTCCCACATACACAAAATCTGCAGCAGACGATAAATCTCCGTACATTGAATTGAATTGAAAACACTGTGGCAACAGGAGAAATTGCTTATCATGAGCAATTTCCCCCTTTTCCACAATGTGTTCAAAAATTAACCTCAACAGATGCGTCGAAATCCGTCTACAAATGGGAAAAGTCAACATTGTAAAACGGTTTTGGTAATGATTCAGACGTTAATTATTGGACAATCTATTTAAAATATCATACTGTCCTGTCTTAGTTGAACGTTTGAAGTGTAGATACTTTGTAGCATAAATTAAACACTTTAACAAATAGTCCATCACTCAGGTTTTGAACTTTTGTTTAGTTTCAAGTCATATGCGTATCTGCATCGTCACCCCCTCCCCCATTTTTGTTATATATAATTGCGATCCCTGTCCACCAAATCAATCTAGATACACGTGTAGTATCATCATGATCTACACAATCCGTTTGCCGTCTTTTAATTTGATGTAAAATACCTATAAATACTATAAATGAATCGAGAAAAATAAATAGTATGCAAATTAACCAACACCTAGAAAATTGATTGATTTGGGTTTAACGCCGTTTTCAACAATTTTTCAGTCATATCACGTCGGCCAGTTCACCTACTCATGCATTTCCTAGTTTCTTATACCAGAACTCAACACAACATACTTTCCAAGCTACTGGCTGCGTTTCCATATTGACTGTTAGCCCATTGGTGAAAGACGAATGACGCATGCCACAGTGACTTTTGCTCGGCATCATGGTTCGACTAAGAAACATCGACCAAACTTATTTATTGTTGGAGTGATATAGCATGCTTGACTTTAATTGTATTACAAAACCAGATTCCTCCCTCTTCCACTAGAATACTTTCTATAAATGGCAAAATGACTGTTAAAGACTGTTAAAGATGTAGGAAAAGCTATTTGAATATTCAATAGCACTGATCGGCTTAGTGAAGAATATACGTGTAATTGTAAAATAAGGCAAAAGTAAGAATATAACAGTTCGAGCCCCTGTAGCTCAGTCGGTGGCGACTCGGTCTGTCAATCGAGGGGTTGTGAGTTTGAACCCTGGCTCGGCAAACATTATTTCCGATGTTCGACAAAAGTTTGCCGGGCCGGGGTTCAAACTCACAACCCCTCGATTGACAGACCGAGTCGCCACCGACTGAGCTACAGGGGCTCGATCTGTTATATTCTATACTTCTGCACTGGAAAGCCTTTTTTGTGGAGTAAGAAAACCAGGAAACGCATTGGTAGGTGAACTGGCTAAAAAATGTTGAAAACAACACTTCAATTAATCAATCAATCAATACATCAATCAATCAATAAATCAGCAGAATATAAAGAAAAGCAGCGATCAGTCAACCACGACTAAAGTGATATTGCTCCTTTATTCGGACTATTCTAAATGTTAACGTTTTACGATGATCTAAACAAATACGGATCTATTTTAGTACACTGACTATCTGTAATTAAACAAGTGTGTGAAGTTGGCAGAGCATCAGACGTTAGACATTAGACATTCGATTAGACATTCGCTAATTTTGATTATCGAATGTCTAATTAGACATTCGATTAGACATTCACAAAAATCGCAAATTTTGACCAATAAGACATTCGTTTTTTGCGTGTACAATGACCTCCGACGAATTTCGTACCTAAATCTCTTAATTTGCGAATGTCTAATCGAATGTCTAATGTCTAACTGACCAATTAGACATTCGTTCTTTAAAATATACATTGATCTCTGATAGGAATCCGCTGTGGTCGAGTGGTTAGCGTCGGGTTCGGTGTCCCGGGTTCGATCCCCAGTCGCGGCACTACGGTCATGGTGGAGTGCCCTTGGGCAAGGCACATTTTCTAGCCTAGTACTGGTTTGTTTACCCAGGGATCATGAATAATTAAATTTAATTGCGCGCTAAATGACCTTAGCTGTCGATGCGCCATAAAACAATATACATTCATTCATTGATCTCTGATGAATTTGGTACTTAAATCTCTTAGTTTGCGAATGTCTAATCGAATGTATTATGTCTAACTGACCAATTAGACATTCGTGTTTTGCATGTATAATGACCTCCGACGAATTTGGTACCTAAATCCCTTAATTTGCGAATGTCTAATGTCTAACTGACCAATTAGACATTCGTTGTTTGAATGTACAATGACATCCGACGAATTTGGGTTATAGATCTTGTAATTTGCGAATGTCTAATCGAATTTCTAATGTCTAACTGACCAATTAGACATTCGTTTTTTGAATGTACAATGACCTCCGAGGAATTTGAAAACTGAGTTTGGTAATTTGCGAATGTCAAATCGAATGTCTAATGTCTAACTGACCAATTAGACATTCGTTTTTTGAATGTACAATGATCTCTGACGAATTTGGAACCTAAGTATAGTAATTTGCGAATGTCTAATCGAATGTCTTATGTCTAACTGACCAATTAGACATTCGTTTTGTGCATGTACAATGACCTCCGACGAATTTGGTACCTAAATCTCTTAATTTGCGAATGTCTAATCGAATGTCTAATGTCTAACTGACCGATTAGACATTTGTTTTTTGATTGTACGTTGACCTACGACGAATTTGGAACCTAAATCCCTTAATTTGCGAATGTCTAATCGAATGTCTAATGTCTAACTGACCAATTAGACATTCGTCTTTTGAATGTACAATGACCTCCGACGAATTTGGGTTATAGATCTTGTAATTTGCGAATGTCTAATCGAATGTCTAATGTCTAACTGACCAATTAGACTTCCGTTTTTTTAATGTACAATGACCTCCGACGAATTTGGGTTATAGATCTTGTAATTTGCGAATGTCTAATCGAATGTCTAATGTCTAACTGACCAATTAGACATTCGTCTTTTGCATGTACAATGACCTCAGACAAATTTGGTACCTAAATCTCTGAATTTGCGAATGTCTAATCGAATGTCTAATGTCTAACTGACCAATTAGACATTCGTCTTTTGAATGTAAAATGATCTACGACGATTTTGGTACCTACATCTCTTCATTTGCGAATGTCTAATCGAATGTCTAATGTCTAAATGACAAAATAGACATTCGTTATTTTAGTGTACAATGACCTACGACGAATTTGGAACCTAAATATCGTAATTCGCGAATGTCTAATGTCTAACTGACCAATTAGACATTCGTTTTTTTTAATGTACATTGATCTCCGACAAATTTGGAACCTAAGTATGGTAATTTGCGAATGTCTAATCAAATGTCTAATGTCTAACTGACCAAGTAGACATTCGTCTTTTGCATGTACATTGATCTTCAACGAATTTGGAACCTAAGTATGGTAGTTTGCGAATGTCTAATCGAATGTCTAATATCTAATTGACCAATTAGATATTCGTTTTTTGCATGTACAATGACCTCCGACAAATTTGGTACCTGAATCTCTTAAATTGCGAATGTCTAATCGAATGTCTAATGTCTAACTGACCAATTAGTCATTCGTTTTTTGCATGTACATTGATCTGCCACGAATTTGGTACCTAAATATCTTCATTTGCGAATGTCTAATCGAATGTCTAATGTCTAACTGACCAATTAGACATTCGTTTTTTGCATGTACAATGACGTCAGACAAATGTTGTAGCTAAATCTCTTCATTTGCGAATGTCTAATTGAATGTCTAATGTCTAACTGACCAATTAGACATTCGTTTTTTTAATGAACATTGATCTGCGACGAATTTGGAACATAAGTATAGTAATTTGCGAATGTCTAATCGAATGTCTAATGTCTAACTGACCAATTAGACATTCATTTTTTTAATGTACATTGATCTGCCACGAATTTGGAACCTAAGTGTGGTAATTTGCGAATGTCTAATCGAATGTCTAATGTCTAACTGACCAATTAGACATTCGTTCTTTGCATGTACATTGATATTCCACGAATTTGGAACCTAAGTATGGTAATTTGCGAATGTCTAATCGAATGTCTAACTGACCAATTAGACATTAGTTTTTTGCATGTACAATGACCTCAGACAAATTTGGTACCTAAATCTCTTAATTTGCGAATGTCTAATCGAATGTCTAATGTCTAACTGACCAATTAGACATTCGTTTTTTGTATGTACTTTGATCTCCGACTAATTCGAGACCTAAGTACGGTAATTTGCGAATGTCTAATCGAATGTTTAATGTCTAATTAGACATTCGGTAATCGAAATTTGCGAATGTCTAATCGAATGTCTATTGTCTAATTAGACATTCGATATTTTAAATTTGCGAATCTTTCTTCGAATGTCTAATCGAATGTCTAATGTCTAATTAGACATTCGATAATCAACATTTGCGAATGTCTAATGTCTAATTAGACATTCATTTTTTTGAATGTCTAATGTCTAACGTCTAATGCTCTGCCAACTTCACAAACTTTAATTAAACCGGCGTGAAAAACATGATCAATTACAATCTGAGAGGTTTTTAAAATAGTGGCTTATCTACTTCAATATTGATATTACATGTGATTTACAGGTTGCGTGTCATACGAGTCTCTGAATATGTATGTGCTTCTTCATACTATGGTGGCTCATACGTGCCATATCATTGATTCGCCGAGGAACGCATCAGAGACTGATTTTCGGAAAATGCGCCATAACAAGCACGCATGTGCTAGGACTACTTGCATGTGTTATTAATTGTGTAAATTGTACCTCAAATGTAAGACTACTACAAGTCCTTTAGCCAATACAATATTGTTCAGTTATATCACGTTGTTTCCTGGGTAAGTTACCAGTGCTACTGATCCTTTTATCCTAACACAAGCGAATCAGTCCTAATGCAAACCCCACAAGCTTGAGCGTCAAAGAAAACCATTACTTCAATGTTGAATGTTCCGAACGGGATCGAACTCGTGTCTTCCCGTAAATCGAGGTGGACACTCTACCACTACACCACCGAGACGGTCTAAAAACTGTAAAAAAAATACTATCAGAAAGCCTTTATTGCAACACTAAACCATGAAGTTATGAGTCATTTTAAACAACGTTTGCGTGATAATAATGTGCAGAACTTGAATACAAGAATTGATAATTAACCACGCAGTACCTTCTTCACATCCATTGTAACCTTCAACTTTCAGTTTTATCTAAATTTTAATTTCAGTAATAATTTAATTTCTGCAATGTCAAGGTTACTACTCTCATCACACAATCTTTCCATTGAAACTGGTAGGTGGCATCGCCCAAACTGTATCCCACGTGAAGATAGAACATGTATTACATGCAATAAGATCGAAGACGAATACCATTTTATGATTGAATGCAATTTATATTCTGACCTCCGTAAAATATATATTTCTAAGTATTATTGGTCCAATCCTAGCATGTATAAATTAAAACAACTTCTCGAATGCACTAATAGTTGTTAACTCAAGTAGATATGTAATGAAAGTTTTTCTGTTAAGGTACGGTTTGTAATGGTAATATAAAATGTAGAAATAAGTTGTTAATATAAATGTTGTGTTGTCTTAACATTTTATGTACTGATATAATTTTCATTTATTGATGTGAATGTGTCATACTTGTGTCAATATACCCCTTGCCTATATTGGACATATTATATTATATTATTTTATGTTATGTTGCATAATATTATATCATATCACATTATATTATATTGTATAATATTATATTATATTATATTATATTATGTTATGTTATTGCATGGTAAGCGTGTATATATGGCGATGAGGATATGATATTACGTTTGAACGACACCTTCTCCGTCTATGACGCGACATTTTACCTCTTTCGAATGTATGTACATGTACTTGTAAATTGGTAAATGTGCTGTACTTGCTATGTCATTTGTACGGTGGAACAGAGGTGACATGTGTATGTTTTTATTTATCTCGTGCACACGACATAGTATCTCGTGCGCACGAGTTACTAAGTCGTGCGCACGAGATAAATAAACACATATACATGTCACCTCTGTGCCACCGTACATTTGTAATGTTTATTTGTGTATTTTGTTTTTCTCACGGGTCATGTGGCCTATTGAATTTATATTTGAAATAAACTTCTTTATATTTAACTGATGTTTTGTGTATTATATCTGACGCGTGCAAAATGCTTTGTTCAACCTTGTAGTCTTCATTGTTTACGCTTTGTAAAGAAATATCGAAAAGTTTAAATTGAATAGGTATATATGTGTGTATACGTTTTCTGAAATATGACTCTTTATTCTTCTTCTTATTGTGTTGGACAGAGCTGAGCTGTCAATCTAAGGGTTGCGAGTTCGAACCCAAGTTCAATTATTTCCAAAAAGTCAAAATGACAAGAGTCATTCGCCTTTCACTAAAGCGCTAACAGTCTATGAGGAAAAGCAGCCAGTTGCTTTGAAAGTATTTTGTAGTTCTGGTGTAGGAAAGTTAGGAAACACACGTGAAGTACTGGCTGCCGTGTTATGAATAAATGAGCGCCGGTAGCGCAGTCTTCTTTCCGAAGATTCTAGTGTAGGAAAGCAAGGGTAGTCAGGAATTTCCGAAACACATGTGTAGGTGGACTGGCCGCCGTGAAATGACTGAACAAGTATTGAACACAGCGTAATCCCTAGTCAATCCTTGTGTTGATAGATAAAGTATCGCTCTGCGTTTAGTCCTCTTTAAGACTAATAGAAATTTCTATTGTAGCACCATTACATATTAAACTTTATTAATTTTTACGTTAACAGTAAACCCTCTTCTATGAATAATTCCAATGACCTATATGAATTATGCAAATTACGTGGTAAACTTTGCAGTTCTGATCAGGACGTGAAATGGTATTGAATTGGATTGTGCGAGTACATCATTTGATCTACTGGACTCGAAACTATGTAGTGAATGTTCTCTGGCTGGTTTAACTCCCCCTCCCCCTTCCCAACATACAACCAATTTGTAGCAGACGACTTCGAAAATATCTAAGCAAAATCACTGAAAATCTCCATAAATGAATGTATTATTATCAAATAGAGTCAATAATCCTGTCAATTGAGATAACTTGATTTAGACGACATTTGACAATTCTGCAGCGGACAAGCTGAACACATCGTGAGGGAAGGAGAAATTGAGCAATTTCTTCTTTTTCCACAATGAATTTTTTTCATTTCTTATGACTTCCTTTAAAGTAAGTTTCTTGTTACCCTTTACCTCCTGTAGACGAAAAATGTTGCATCTTCAGCAGACACCTTTCGAAAAGATCGCAGAAAGGAGAAATTGCTTATGGTGAGCAGATTCTTCTTTTCACACAATGTTTTACTCTGACAATACATTATATCTTCATGTATACTCGTTGCAACAATCCAAACTTTACCATTTGTAGACGACTTTTAACGTCTGTAGCAGACAACTTGTGAAGATATCGTGAGGCTAGCAGAAATTGTTCATGATCAGAAATTTCTCTTTTTTTCCAATTATGTTTTATTGTCCTATGAACTTATATTTCAATTTATAGTCATCCAAAATGTTTCTCAAGATATTTTCAAAGTCGTCTGTTACACATTCATCTGATCCGGGAAAAGGTTAAGGGAAGAAGATAAGTGTAACATCTACAGTGTAACCTTTATTGGTAGATTTGCGCTAGCAAGGCTACCATAGTTACAAGTGAGGTTTTGAAGTCACGTGATGTAAATGACTGAGAACGCCCCCCCCCCCCCCCCAAAAAAAAAAAAAAATAGTGCAACAGATTCTAGACTGAATAACAAATGCAAACATGGGCAAAAGTAAAATAAGTAAAATAAATTCTACTTATTCTAGGTAACTAGCCACTAACCAAATCAAATTACAAGCCTCTTAATGTGAAAATATCATATTTAAGTGTACACAATTATTTGGATATCACTACGCCAATATAGACAAGTTTGTAAACACTGCTGTATGTAAATTGTAATCCTTTGTTTCTCTAGTAAAAGAAATTCATCTATTTCATTTGTCAAGGTAGCTTTGTTTGTGATATTTTAATAACATTTTTACCACTAGCAGATGCATTTGCAGCAGACAACTTTTGAAAACATTGTGACAAAAGGAGACATTGCTCATAGAGAGCAGTATCTCCTATTGCCACAATGTTTTCTATTTTATTCTGAAACATTTAGAAAAATAAACCTGAGTTATCAACCCTTACCCCCATACAGACCCGACTTGCTAGTGAAAAGAATTAAAGTCTACTTTCAATTTTCCATTATTTTTTGGAAAATCCTTTGTCAACGGACCTATTGGGCGCTTTAACGTCCAACAACTGTAACCATATGTCTAACAAGAGGGCCATGAGGCCCTGGAATCGCTTACCTGAGAATGGGCTATTTAAGACTTAACTCTTTCAGCGCCAATGGCAATATCATCAAGACAAACTTTCTCACAAAAAGTCAAAAATGCGATCTAGTAGTGTAAACTAGATTGTTCTACAATTTGGCCTAGTGACCTAGTCGTTGACCTGACCTGACCCTTATTTGAACTTGGCCTAGATATTACTAAGACAAACATTATGACAAAGTCTCAACATGCTCAAGCCAAAAATGTGGCTTCCAGAGTGTTCACAAGATTTTCCTTAAATTTTGCCTAGTGACCATGTTTTTGACAGGACATGACCTATATTCAAACTTGGCCTAGATATCATCAGGACAAACTTTCTGATAAAGTTTCAACATGCTCAAGGTTAAAATGCGGCTTCAAGAGTGTTAACAATATTTTCCTTAAATTTGTCCTGGTGACCTAGATTTTGATCTGACATGACTCATATTCGAACTATTCGCCTAGATATCATCAGGAAAAACTTTCTGATAAAGTTTCAACATGCTCAAGTTAAAATGTGATTTCAAGAGTGTTAACAAGATTTTCCTTAAATTTGGCCTAGTGACCTAGCTTTTGACCCGATATGACCTATATTTGATTTTGATTTAGATATCATCAAGACAAACATTCTGACAAAGTTTCAACTTGTTCAAGCTAAAAAAAAATCTGACAAAGTTTCAACATGCCCACGCCAAAAATGTGGCTTCCAAAGTGTTAACAAGATTTCCCTAAATTTTGACTTGTGACCTAGTTTTTGACCCGACATGACCCATATTCAAACTTGACCTAGATATTACTAATACAAATTTTCCGACATAGTTTCAACATGCCCAAGCCAAAAAAATGGCTTCCAGAGTGTTAACAAGATTTGTCTTAAATTTGGCCTAGTGACCTAATTTTTGACTGGACATGACCCATATTCGAACTTGGCCTAGATATTATCAAGACAAACTGTCTGACAAAGTTTCAACATGCTCAAGTTTAAAATGTGGCTTCCAGAGTGTTAACAAGATTTTCATTAAATTTGGCCTAGTGACCTAGTTTTTGATCCGACATGACCCAGTTTCAAACTTGGCCTAGATATTATCAAGACAAATTGTCTGACAAAAACAATCAACTATTTGTTTTGAACATACGCCCTGTTATGATAATGTTTTATCAAATAATGCTGACACATTGAGAAAATCTGTTTTTCGTTTGTATCTGTAAGTCATGATAGGATAAGGGTTTCCCACAAAAAAGAAATTTGCAGTAGACGACTTTGAAATTATCAAGTAAAACAAATCTCTATAAATGATCGTATGATAATTGAAAAGTGTTGAAATTATTGTGGCAATTGCAGATATTGCTCATTATGAGCAACTTCTCCTTTTGCTACAATGATTTCAATGATGTTTACCCTGACAGACTTTAAAATCATCAAGTACAAAACATAGAAAATCTCTATAAATGATAGTAAGATAATTGAAAAGAGTTGAAATTATTGTGGCAAATTGAGCAATTGAAAATCAAAGCTGTCGGATTACAAACGAACTATCTCGAGTTGACGAAACTGATGTGAACTCGTGTCGTGATTAGCATTCAGAAAATCAAGGAAACGTATTTCTATGTACACGTAATACGAAAGACTGACAAGAGCTGCAGCAACCTTTGAAAACATTGTGACAAAAAGAGAAATTGATCAAGAGGAATTTATCCTTTTGCTACATTGTTTTCTACTTTATGTCCATAAATTATACCTTCATTTAGCAAGATGTTCCAATGTTTACTTAATGTGCTACGTATCTGTTGTACGTGGGAAAGGTTTAACATAGGAACTAGTTTCATTTTTTTTGAAATCGTTAAACCAGTGCTTGAAAATTTACTTGAATTTATTTCTCAAATTGTAAATTTACCAGTTGATATAAGAGTTGAAATGCTGTCTACATTTACAGTGATAAGTTAAGTACAGTTCAGTTAATCCGATCACACTTTGTTTGTAAGAACCAGAAGATTTCATTTCATTTAAGTTTTCTGGATGTTCACATCGCATCCGTGATAAAACATGTTGTTGGCTAGGCAAAATACACCGATATCTTGTGTACCGCGATATTCATGAAATGTGGAATTGCAACAGCGAAAAAGAAAGAAATTGATCTTGAAACAGATATTTCTGTGGTTTAAATCTTTTCATGTCTGCATTTTGCGATGACAATTGTACTCAAAGTTAACTTTGAATCCAGTATGTACTGAACATGAAAGTCAGATTATTAAAAGCAAAGCAAATGAAAAATGTATGTGAAATTACGATAAAAATGAAAATCTATAAATAGGCTATAGATGAACGGTACTGTCTTTTATTTTAGCTCTTAACTTGATTCGGGAACCAGAGTCGCTGCGCGGCGGCTTACGACATTTACAAACTAGACCAAATTGAGATCGGTTTAAAACGGGTTCAGTCTCCAACATTATGGGTGAAATTTCTGCAAATTTGAGGAACGATAAACAGTTAGCATTTAGGCTATTAAAAGCCAGCATCAATTACCCATGGGTCATTAGACAATTAATTTTCTTGATAGGGTGATTAAATTGCCAAGATGTTTGTTTGACCGGTATATGACTGTGGGCTGTGTTCTCAGGGCATGCACATTGCATTTGTTAAAGAAATCAAAGTACTGAAAGTACTAGTAACGAATTATTTTGAAAATGTAATTAATAATTGCATTTGATCATGTTTTTTGTTTGTTTTAAACTTGCTTTAAAACTAAGTAGTTTTTTTAGCTCGACTATTCGAAGAATATGAGAGCTATAACAGTCACTTGTGCGTCGGCGTTGGCGTTGCAACTTTGGTTAAATTTTGAAACTTCACTCACTTATTGGACATCATCAAATGACCTTGCAGGACAAGTCCCATAAATCTATATCAGATTTTGACACAATTATGCGCCTTTTCTAACTTAAAATTTTAGTTAGAGTTGTGCATGCATGTTGACCTTCCTTATTGTGGGATGATGGGCTTCCTGCAGTGATTCACTCTTTAATAATTATTTTAGGGATTGAAACATATTTGACCCAAGTAATTATCTGGAGCTCTGTATCACAGAGATGCCAACAGATTTGTGGAAGTATCGTTGTGCAATTATATTTGTTTCCTTAAGATGATAGAAGAAAAATAAAATGACAAATAACACTTAAACGCACACAGGGAAATCTCACAGTTTTGTCTCCGTTTCCAACTTGAAAACGATGTTCTAATTATGGACCATTAATTTATATTTATCAGCCATTCGGGCAAAGGTGCGCATCAAAATGCTTGTTTTATCAAGAAAAGCGTCTATTTGTGGAAAAGAGTTAAGTATGCTTGTCATTATCTATTTTTGTTACCATCTGCAACATGTTTGTCATGATGCATTTGATTTATCAGGGTATTCATACCATTACAGTATTGTCTATTCTTACTTGAACACATTTAACCCTTCCGATGGATTAAAGTCAGGTCTCCAGAATGATTCATTGGTATGCGATTTAAATATTAAATAATATTGGTAAATCACTTAATCTTGATGAACTTTATTATTTGAGGACACATTGTGTATAACTAGGGGAGAAAAAAACAAAATACATCACTGCATCAGTCAAAATCATCAACGGGAACTCCCGTATGCAAAGATCGATTGTTTTGGGTGGAACTTTTTCATGATGTTTTCTTTAAATTGGCCGTTGTTTATTTACCATGTCATCGATTAAATTATTAAAAACGTATTCTGCTATTGCAGAACTCAGCAGTTCTTCCATTTTGATATATTTTAATAACGAACCAGGTTTAATTGGTTGTGCAGACGGATCTTTTTCGCTTGAAGCAGACATTATTTGTGTATAAATTCCGAAGCGTGAGAACTCGTTGTTCCGTAAAAACTGCACATACCGGTGAAGTAGGAAGGCGAATTACATCCGGTGTTAGGGTAATTTATTCGACCGAGATTATATTTAACGATCGGGATTTCTCTGGAAAATACGTCACTTTCATTTTGTCTTATGATTAAAACGACGCACAGAAAATGTTCTTTATTCGTTATTCCGGATTTAAATGCGTGATACGACGAACAGGAAATATTTTCAGTCGTTTTTCCTGCATTTCAATGCGGTGATAATGTATTCACGCACCTTATCTGGAGCTCTGCAGATACATTGCTCTACAACGTTGGGTCGAAGGTCAGGTTTGCTAGCGTTACATAATGGGCACCTGTTATCTACGTCACTCACTAGTCAATGGGCGTACAACTCAAAATTCATACATGCCTGCAGACACATGAAATATATGCCTTTATTATTAAATTGATATTCTCTTGAGAATTGATTCTCTGTGTTGATTCGGCATATCTGTGAGATTTACATGGTTCTTCAGCATGGGTTCGACTTCCGTTAACTACGTCACTCACTAGTGAATGGGCATATAACTAAAAATTCATACGCTTGCCAACAAATGAAATATATATGCATTTACTGTTAATTTGATATTTTCTAGAGAATTGATTATCTATGTTGATTCGATAGTATAAATATGACTTCACTGTATTGAAAAAACACGTAGAAGTCATTTTATTATCGAAAACATACTAGGACTATTTAGGTGCAGCTAATGTGTATTCTAAGCGGAAGTGTAGTTTAACCGTGACTTCCAAAAAGCAACACGATCGCGTTAACCGCATTATTTTTTGAGAAAAAATAATTCGTTAAAAAGACAAGAGAAAGTTCAATGTCGCCGGAAATCCATACTGCAGTTATGCATAACACTTACATTATAGTAGTTGAACAAAAATCCAGTTATCAACTAAAGGGCATTTTGGAACATCAGGGGTGGGGTCAAGTGAAAATGTATCATAACCTGCATTTTTTTGTCAACGAAGTGAATGTCCTTCATTGAAATATAATTAAAGCCTTTCATTGTTTATGATCAATCTCAATTCTAAGGTAGGTTGACCCATTGACATATAAACATTTATATACATGTTTATACAATAACCCAGCCAACTAATTATTGATAATAAACAGGAAATGAGTAATCCTCCCAATCATTCTACTCATGTTTTAAAATTATATAATGATGAGCGCCCTTGTGTCAATGAAGCATAACAATACGCAAATCGCAAGCAAAATGCGTGTAGGGAATTAAATAACACATTTAAATTTGTCAAGGACGAAATAAATTTGTACGAAACACCCGATTCGTTTCTTCTTCGCATAATTGTCGTTTTTACACTCTCTTTATAGGCAGAGAGTGTTCATTCAAAGTAATTTTTATATTAAAACCAGTCTTATCTCAGTTTGTTCTTTTCGTCATTTGTTTCGAACCAAATAAATATTTTAAATCACCTATAATTAACTATTTTTAAGTTAGTGTAAAGAACGGCTCTCTGCAAAGGAGATTTATCTACGCAGTCGGTATTCAACATTTTTAGCTTAGAAACAGTTCCTATTTTAGATATTCATGGATTAACATTATTAAATTAATTCTACATAAATCAAGACATCTCTTTGAACATGAAAATAACATTCAGTAACTTAAAATTGCGACTAAAAGGAAAATTCGACGTGATTTTTATCTCGATATTGACACATAACAGTCTGCAGCAAGTCTAGCAGGGACTCCTTTGTCTTCGTAAATAAGACAAAAAAACACAATTGCGAGTCAAAATAAAGAAACTGCAAATACTTAAAACATCGGATTATTGATTTCATTTTAGATGTGTCATAACTAAGTGTTTTAAAATTATGCCCATTGGAATATGTTCAAGACATTTAAATTTGTATTTTTCTAATAATAACTCTCCTCCCATGTCATTTCCGAAAAGCTATTAAAAATAGAAGTGCCCGGCGACTAATAACAATAAGGGCTGTACCTCATACACTATATTTCTGAAGCACATAGTGCAGTAACAATCCATCTTAACAGTTGATCAGCTAATATGTACACATTTTATATGATCTTTTAAAACATTTTGAGCAAAATTAGTTATTATAATATTGGATGTTGTCACTCTGAAGGTTAAACAAGCTACAGTACATACATGTATATAAATACACATATATTGATTAAATTATGTTCAAAATACTAAAATGTTATACCTCATTTATTCTTAATACTCAATGTGAATCATTGTAGGAAAATGTGAAATTAATTGCTTAATCCCCTCTCCCAAATGCAGACACATTTTAATACGTTTCCAGCAGGTGCAGTGTGTCAAAAACATTGAGAGAAAAAGAGAAATTGCTCAATGGAGTAATTTTCTGTTTTCCAACAATGTTTTCTTTTCTTTTCTATTATCTAACTTTCATTCATAGAGACTCCCCATGTTTTAACCCTTTCCCACCTGCATAAGCAATTTGACGCACTAGCAGCAGACGACTTTTGAAAACATTGTGGCCAAAGGTGAGTTGCTTATGATGGCCACAATGTTTTCAACTTTATTTAACAATTAAGCTATATTTGATGGAGATAAGCTATATTTTCAGGTTTTTGTCACTAGGTTTTCAAAGTCGTCTCCTGCAGATTTGCTGTATGTGGGAAAGGGTTAAAGATATGTTCAATATTGTCTCCTGCAGATTCATTTTATTGTTGGAAACAGGGATTACATGGCCTTCTTTTCCTGCGATTGTTTCAATATACATATGCAGCTAGTTCAGTCATGAACAGCTTTCTGTATCATGAAATAGTGAAGTAACTTAATTTTCCTTTCCACATTGTTTTCCTCTGGTTCACAAGCTTGCATTGGGACACATGTCATATTCTACCTTCACTTCAACTTGGTTCTGTACAAGTTTCAAAAGTGAAATAGCTGGTCTAACAACAAAATTGAGATTAATGTCTCGACACAGATGTGGTTTCTCTGGTCATGTGATAACATTTCAACGGGGCTTTCACTGAAATAGGGGTCAGATGCTGGGCAGTAAATGACTCCTGCAGAGGTGTGAGAAATGTGTACCGTTAAATTTTCTTGGATATTTTTGGAGATTCAGGCATAATGTGGAAGACTGGGTTGGTGAATACGGATTAAATCTAAAACGTGGACTAAATATTAAGATTTAGATTTAGTCAACAATCTAAATTGAAAAGTTTAGTGAATACGGGACGTGGCTTCTTCGTCTAATTACTGCGTAATATATCACAGGATGTAATTTTAAGGAACCAGATTTACCAATTCAATACAAGGGTTCTC
Source organism: Serripes groenlandicus (assembly GCA_031761405.1). Taxonomy (NCBI): domain Eukaryota; kingdom Metazoa; phylum Mollusca; class Bivalvia; order Cardiida; family Cardiidae; genus Serripes; species Serripes groenlandicus. The sequence continues at coordinate 72,375,770 of JASEVX010000005.1, forward strand.
TATTATACTGTCTAGACTAGATACAGTATGAATTTCGCTTAAATAAAAATGTACATACATTCAATTAATATACTGGCCTTTGTCTTTTGTTTTTAATTTGTAAAACTCACACATGTATAAAGAGTGTAAAAGGGATGTTTTAAAAGTCATTACCTTAAATTAATGTACTTAGTAAGGCCAGAGAGAAATCAAGTTATGTGGTCACGCTGGCTGGTCTAAATATTTTCCTTGACCGAAATTTCTAAGCATTCCTACAGGAAGCCGCCTCCTGGCGGCTTCCAATAATCTTGTCCCAAAGAAAAAAGTTATAAAAGTTAAAATATGGTCCATAAATGACCTACTTAGTGGTCGGTAAGTCACATTCCACTGGGAAAAGATCAAAGTAAATGCCGCCCTCTTTCTACAAGTTCCCAAACGACACCTGTGCTTATGTAATCACTATTCTTTGACACATAATGTGGAATGGACTTCCTTAAATTTAGTTTTTGGATCAATCCAAATAACCTGACGAAGGGAAATTAATTGAATAAGATTAAAACAAAATGGGTTTTACTTGTTTCGTGAGAATATAATACTCACGATTTTGTGTCAGTTTCCAATGGGTTTGAAACTTATACAATTCCAATCATAAACATTTGCATAACTGTGAGAAGACCACTCATTAAAACTAAAATGCACTGGTCCTGGTAGTAGAAATAAAATGTGCAAGATTTTAAGATTAGTGTCGGACAAGGTAATACAATAAATTTCAGTGAAAGTAAGTAGAAAATGCTTTCAACTGCAAGATTTGTTTTCTGGTTTGATAATAAATGTGGACTGTCCCAATATATTACCATCATGATGGTTGACATATTTATGTACTTCATAACATTAGAAAATATGTTAGAAACTTAAATGTACTGTTTCCTTTCTAACTATAGAATTTTAGATAAGACAAAACATGCATGTTGTGGGAAAAGTATTTATTGGAAACAAAATGATCTTTTTCATACTAAATTATCTATAGATGTTTTTAATGTTGGTATAAAATGAAATATGTTACATTTCATTTATAAGACAATGCAAGCGTTGCAGCAAAATATAATTTAGAATCAGATTATATTATATTGAAATAACTAGCCCTGTTGCTCATTTACAGTTAAAATGCCATTCTCGATTTTCCAATGTTGGCTTTTTGTAAATAGGAGATAAAAACAAAACTATATAAGACTGCAGGTGACATCTTTAGGTTAGACGATCAGGGCATGCCATAGATGAGAACCATAAGGGCTACTAATAATTAAACCAGGTATATTTATTAAAACTGAAATGATAAGGTAACATGATTGTGTTGATATACTCAATTAAAATTATATTAATGGGGTAATGAATATAGAAAAACTCAATTGATTTTTCAAATACTCAACCTCTTTTGAAAACATGGGGTAATACTCAATTAACATGAAAAGCTTATCTGTTGTACCGAGTGTTTTTACTTTTTTTGCTCATTAGAGCACGAAGTGTTCAAGGTGAGTTTTTGTGATCGCCTTTTGTCCGTAGTTCGTCTTTCGCCCGTCGTCAACAATTTGCTTGTTAACAATCTTGAGGCCACTTTTATAATCCAATATTCATGAAACTTATTCAGTTTGTATATCTTGCTGATTTCTAGGCCAAGTTCGAATATGGGTCATGTCGGATCAAAACCTAGGTCACTAGGCCAAATTAAAGGAACATCTTGTTAACACTCTGGAAGCCGTCCTTTTGGTTTGAGCATGTTGAAACGTCAGAATATTTGCCTGGATGATATCTAGGTTAAGTTCAAATATGGGTCAGGTCTGGTAAAAAACTAGGTCACTATGCCAAATTGTAGAAAAATCTTGTTAACACACTTGTAGTAAACACGGCACCATTGACCCCCTTCCCCCATACAACAAATCTGCAGCAGACCACATTGTAATTATCTAGGACTAAATTTGAAAAATCTTCGAACAAAGAAGTACTTTCATTGAATGAAATTGAAAACATTGTGACAAAAGGAGAAATTTTGCATTATGCACATTTTCTCCTTTTGCCACAATGTGTTCAAAAATCATCCTCAACAGATGCGTCGAAACGCGTCAACAAGAGGTTATCTTGTTAAACCGTTTTGGTATGGAACCAGAAGTGAATATTACTATTTAAAATAACTTACGTTGAACGTTTGTAGTTGGGATACTTTGTAAGAAAAACAAAATTGAACTGAGTTGAAAACAATGTGAAACAAAGAGAAGTTGCTTATTATGACAAATTTCTCCTTTTGTCACAATGTTTTCAAAATTCATTTGTAGTAATGGCGTCAGAATGCCTCTGTATGTGGGAAATGGTATTGGATGGCACAGGTTTGAACGACCTGTTTGCGGATCAAATCCACACTATATTTCTGCCAAGAAATATAAAACAGTCAAACCTGTACCAAATATCACCTTACGAATACCGATTCCCTGTTTACAGCAACCACACTATTAGTTTCTCAATTACTCATTTATTTTCTGAATAAATGACCCTGCACTTAAAGACCACCTGTGAACAAAGACAATTTGGTTGTGTTCCCATGGGTGGTGTTTATACACAGTTCCACTGTATATCAACATATCTGACGTTCATTTGCCGTCTAAGGAATATTTATAGTTAATAATTGCACATCCGTCTGAAATGATGGCGTTTGAAATGTCATGACAATCGGCATTTTCTACGTGATAAGTTGTCAAACTATTCTTTAATCAAAGTACTCAGGAGAACTGAAACCCGCACATGAAACCCGCAAAAGACTGAATACTTTCAAAGATGTTGAAAATACACAGACAACATGAATTGTGGTATGTGAAGGGTTACGAAAGATAATTAGGGTTATAACCTCGACACTTTACACAACAATGTGTCTGTGTTTACATACGACGTAAAACCTCGCATAGAAGAAAGTCGATATCGCTTTACTCAACTGAATGAATTATAAATCCTATGTGTTTGAGTGCCTGCTTAAATGTAACTTATATTCTTTTGTAAAAGCCCAACATATTGGATCTTTTTCGGCGGGATATTTATCTATCCAAGAAAGAAAGCGAAAACAATGCTAGACATCTGATCCTTCCGCCTATACTGAGCACGATTACGTGTTTGTGACTAGGGTGGCCCCGGCCATCTCACGGAAGTAACATAATTTTGTTTAACATACAAACTTATTCTACTGAATCAAAACCATAAGTATGTGTGTTTCCTGAGGCATGTTTTCAACAGTAATTACGAAGTTATTCATACAGGCCATTTGCCTACTTTGAGTATTCAATAAGAACTGGTGAACTATTTTACAGTGCGCAAACATTTTGAAATTACCGGTTAGACAGTCCGATGATAAAAACGTGAATACATTTGGTAATAAGCTGTTGACCCTGTGTAAACAGAACGATTTGCATATTGCTAACGGTAGATTAGAAAAAGGTGATTGTACATGTTTTACAGTTAATCGTAGGTCCACGGGATCGAGTGTAGGAGACTATTTAATTACAAATGTATTTTTTTTTTATTCGATAGATGTTTTCAACGTGCTAAGTTTGAATGAATTTTCGGATCACTGTCCGATTAGTTTTGCTTTAAAATATACAGGTAACGACAGTGGCATTAACAATACGAAAACGTATACAAACAAGATTGTATGAGATAGCAATAAATGTGAGCAATTAAATCAAAGTTTGAATGAAAGAATACATGTTTTTGAAAATATTGTTGATGAACTTGTGAATGGTGTAAACATTACTGATGAAAGCATCAATGCTTTTACAGAGACAATTTTAAACATTTCTTATCTGAACTTTGGTAAAACATTTATTTTTTATTCTGGAAAAGATAAATATATCAAAAAAGCTCCATGGTTTAATGAGGAATGCAAAAAGGCAAAAGACGTTTTTTATACTAAAAAACGCATTTTTGAGGCCGATAAAACTGAAATAAATAGACAAATATTTTTGGAAAGTAGAAATATTTTTTGTAAAGTAAAACGGAAGTGCAAATATAAGCATAACATGTGTGAGAAATCGAAAATCAGCGAAATGAGTCGAAAGAGTCCTAGAAAATTTTGGAAATTCATTAAGAAATATAAAAAAAGGAAAACTTGTGAATCGAACTTATCTTCTGAGGATTTTGTAGAACATTTTTCGAATTTATCTGCGAACCAAAATAATAACTTTGAGTCTAATGAAAATGTTACTTATATTAATATAGAGGAACTAGATAAACCTTTTGATGAAAATGAAATTATTAAAACTATCTCAAGTTTAACAAGAAACAAGAGCTGTGGTATTGATAATTTAGTACCCGAGTTTTTCTTAGATGCTAAAGGTTTTATATCACCATTTTTAGTTAGAATATTTAATAAGATTTTTGAAAGTGGTGTTTATCCGGAATCTTGGACTAGATGTACTATAGTCACCATCTATAAAAAGGGAGATCCTACTAATCCTGGTAATTACAGAGGTATAACTCTAATAAATTCTATGGCTAAAATATTTTCACTATGCTTAAGGAATAGACTAAATAATTTGTGTGAAAATGAAAATATTTTTAGCGATACGTAGTTTGGTTTTAGAATTAAACGAAGTACGGTTGATTGTGTTTTTATCCTGCATAGCATTATTAATAAGGTATTATCGAATAACAGTAAATTGTATTGTGCTTTTATAGATTATGAGAAATGTTTTGATACTATTACTCGTGACGCTTTATGGGTAAAGCTTGTCGAGATTGGTTTAAGTTGTAAATTCTTGAATATTGTTAAATCATTATATGAACGTGTTTCTTCGTGTGTTAAAATTTCTTCTACTCACAAACTGTCCGATTTTTTTGAAATGGCACTTAGATTGAAACAAGGGGAACCACTCTCGCCTCTGCTATATATATTATTCGTAAATGATGTAAGCGAGTCACTTGATTTTAATAATTTGACAGAGTCTGATTTAAATCAACTCTCAGTATATCTTTTGTTATTTGCAGATGATATTGCCGTTTTTACAACAGACAAAAACAGCTTACAAGCGCAATTAGATAGTATATCTATGTATTCAACTAGATGGATACTGAAAATAAATATTGATAAGACGAAAGTATGTATATTTGAAAAAAGAAAGCGACGACATAATTTTGAGTGGTTCATTGATAATGTTAAAATTGAAGAAGTTGAAAGTTTTATTTATTTGGGCGTTAAACTAGTTAAAACAGGAAATCTTCGTTATGCAGTCAAATCCTTATCTGACCAGGCTCTAAGAGCAATGAATAGTCTATTATCGCTTTTTAAGAAAATAAATATTGATCTTCATACAAAATTATCTTTATTTGATAGATTGGTTGTGTTTGGGGAATATATAATTTTAATGAGATAAATAAATTACACTAAGATTTTGCAAAATTATATTGGGTGTTAGAAAACAAACCACAAATGTTGCGGTTTAAGGTGAACTCGGGAGAATACCGTTATCTGTTATTGGTATTGAACGATCTTTAAAGTACTGGATTAAATTAAAGCGAAACAACGGTAGTTCTATTTTGTATGATATGTATGTACAACAATGTAATGTATTATGTATGAACGACAATAGCTAGGCGTTTACCATAAACAAAAACCTTGATAATTTAGGTCTTTCACATATATGGGACAATTTTAATCCAGATATAAACTATTTTCCTATAATACAAAGACGAGTACGGGACCAAAATATTCAAGAATGGAGCGCAGGGCTAATTGCATCACGCACATTAGAATATTACGCTTAATATAAAAACACTTTAGAATTCGAAGCATACCTACATAACATGATACATATATAATTCAACTAACAAGATTTCGGTTGTCAGCACATCATTTAGCAATAGAAACTGGTAAATACAATAATATTGAGAGAAATGATAGGTTATGTATATTTTGTAACCAAAAACAGATTAAATCTGAATACCATTTTTGCTTGTGTGTCCGAAATATATTGACATTAGAAATCAATTACTTCCTAGATACTTTACATGTTGGCCTTCTTTAAACAAATTTATATCTCTTATGAAGAATGATAGGAAAAAGGTACAAATTAAATTAGCAACATTTATTAAAGAAGCTTTCAAAATTAGATAATTGTGTATTGAACAAAATGAACTTTAATAAACCTTAACGATAGTTTGATAGTTATATTGCATGTATATTAATATGTATTGACTACTTTTTTTTATTGTACATGAATGTATATTGCTGTGTGTCTTTGCCATATTTCACTTTAAGTTGTTTGTAAATGGCCAAAGGCATGTTTTTATGCCGATTGCTAATAAAGTTGAATTGAAAAAAAATCAAAAAAAAATCGGCGACTGTACTGTCAACATAAGTTAATCAAAGCTCTCAAAGTGCTGCCAGCAAGGGGCTTACTGCAGATCACGGAATACATTAGGACAAGGATTTACCGATCTTTTTTTTTTATCACATACACTTCACAAGAAGCCTTGTTATGTCCGTTAATTGAATAATAGTTGAGTTGAATGCACAATATTGTATACACAGAATGGGGCATCTATCGCAAACACTTTTATTTGACTGGCGGTATTTCACAGAGGTCGTTGCATAGTTTACACACTCATTGATGCATAAGTCACAATGCATTCTATATCAAAATCAAAAGAACGCTGCATAACAATGAAAACTATATTGAAATTCCAATTAAAATATCAAAGCAAAAAATAAACAATCTGTATGTAATGGTGGCATATTTGTTTTACATTGTTTGAAATAATTTATATAATACTTTTATAAACAAAAGAATATTTACACTGTGCTTTAATAATAGAACAATAATGAATGGTCCGTGCCGAGAGATTATTTTACAGTAAACTACTTTGAAATCGCAATCATAATACACCTGATGAACGTATGCACATACTGCTTTAATTCTTTCACTGTGTGAATGACACCTGCTGAAAGTATGCTCATACAGCTTTAATTTGTCTATGCCTGTTGCGCTTGATCAAGTCATGATGACAGCGTAGAAATACATTTTATTTTTTAATCATGTAATTCATATATTTTAACATAAAATTTCTTTCGAGTTCTTTCTTTTGGGTAACTGATGACGAATCAAATCCATTTTCCGGCTGATATGCCAACAAGTTACCGCATTTTGATTTTTAGACAAGAATTCAATGCCGATATTGTAAAACACTAGTCTAGATTCCAGTCTCAAAATGATAAGTGTCTTCGGATTTCGCCTACTATAGCAATTGGCTCTAACGAGCCCCTTGCTAAAAACGTTTCTGGGTTGAATTGCTTCGCAATTGAACTCGACTAAAACACATCGGTTGGTTACACCGCTGCAAAAGACATCAATGCGTAGTTCTATCTGCTACAGTTTATCAAGTTAAACCTACAAGTAAATACGTAACGGTGAGTATTCAGGCATTGTTTAGAATGCTAAGTTACATTTTGTTTTCTAGTGTTTAGATTATTTCAATGTAAAATATATAGCAATATAAAATTACTAGTAAACTTTGACTATTTACAGTACATGCTTCCAGAACAGAAGCCATTGATATTATTCATGACACATACTGTTATGGTGACAGTTCCCATGGCAACACTCTCTTAGACATCACGTGTTCATCCAGGCTTATAAAGATCCTCGACATCATAACAGCGACAAAACCTCTAGCGCTCGGTAAGTTTATTTAATCAAAGTACTGCAGTGCTGACGGCCTGGGGGCTGCTGGAAAGTTGGAGAAGTAGGGGAAATGTGAAAGGAAATAACAATTGCAGCTTATGTTTATGTATTTATGTCAAGAAGTTGAAAGATCATGTCAAAAATAGTAAATTTTATTAAACTGCCAATTTAAAAACAGAAGAACCTTGTTGGCACTATATCGCTCACCTGAGTGCAAGAGCTCACAAGTATACACATTTAAGACATGAAGAATCAAAGGGAAAATTGACAGCAGGTTTAGGCAGAACATTTTGAAGTTTCTGTCTTATTATATTGAGAAATATGTCAATGTTAAATCACATTCCATCAAGTTGAAATAGTTCTCTAAACCATGTACTAGACTGGGAGAAAGTGTTTGAAATATGCAAAACTCATCAAGACAATTATTCTGACAAAGATTCAAAATGCAACATCTAGTGTGTTATCAAGACTTTCCTTCATTTGGCCTAGTGACCTATTTTTGTTTACCCGATATAACCCGTATTCGAACATGGCCTAGATATCATTAAGATAAACATTCTGACCAAATTTTAAAAAACGTGGCCTCTACAGTGTTGACAAGATTTTCCTCCAATTTGGCCTAGTGAACTAGTTTTTTAACAGACATGACCAATATTCAAACGTGGCCTACATATCATCAAGACAAACATTCTGATACAGTTTCAATATTCGAACTTGACTTAGATATCATTAAGACAAGCATTCTAACGAAAATGCCGTTGATACCTCCACGGCACTTGCGGGCACCTGCACAGCACGATTGGGGGAGAGGTTTGCGTTTGCACGCTACCTCTACAACTTAGCATTGGTGGCTGAAGAGGAGAGGTCTCATTCCCTTTACTGCCACTCTCCCTCTCTTGTGGGTACTGCCCTCTCCTTCTCCTTCAGTCCTCCCTTCTTTTATAGGGCATCTTGTAGTACTGTTACTCTGACACGTTTGTGATAAAATGTCTGTTAAATTGCTACCTTCTTTGAAGAGCGCGACTGGAATCTGATTAATGATGCGATGACCCGGCTTTTTTAGCCTGCGAGACACATTGGATGGTCGGCCAGCCGCCGCCTTTCACCGGTCAATGTCTGCCCGATGTCCGGCCGAGCTCTGAGCGGCGGATTTGGCCCAGCGCTCGCCAGATATGTATGATGCCCGACCGGGTCGGGTGGTCGTTAGGTGGGGGGAGTCAGGCACGGGCCCTATGGGCCCCCGCTAAATCCTCCACTACATTTGACACGCTTTTTCTTTGTTTACTATTAATTTTTCGACGCACGGGCCCTACGGCCCCCGGTTAATCCGTCACTGTATATTTCACGTAACTTATTTCGTAGAGTGGGGGAGTCGGGCACGGGCCCTATGGGCCCCCGCTAAATCCGCCACTACATTTGCCCCGCTTTTTCTTTGTTTACCATTTATTTTTCGGCGCACGGGCCCTACGGCCCCCGGTTAATCCGCCACTATATATTTCACGTGACTTCTTTCTTTTTTTCCGTTCCTTATCGTGAATGTTTATAATGTTAACAAGCGTCCATATTTGACCCCTCGGCGCAATAATTTCTAAAACATTTTTTAAACTTATATTGGAGTACTCACGCCTTAAGTTTTTCACTGATTTTCACATTAAAAATGATATTTATGCGGGAGATCCTAACCTTTTAAATGCAGTTTTATTGAATCCATGATGAACTGTTTTTCTCGCGCATGGTGCTGCAATTGGCATGCTGCCAACTCCGAAAAAAATGGTATAACTACTATGACCAGGGGCTAAAGCCCCAGGCCAAAAACACACCACGCAGCGTTAACATGTTCATTGAAATCAGTATAATTATATGATATTTCTTTAATAATTGTTTTTAGGTCCGAAGTAAAATAAACTTTTAACAACGACCTTTAGATCATAATTGTTTTAATTGATGTGTTTAATTGGCGTTTCTCGCCGTTTTCATCATGATTTCAGTTATATTACGGTGACAGTTCATATATTCATGTTCCCTGGATAAATACACCATTACGAGGCTAGGAAAAGTGCATATCTCACGAGCACCCAACCATGACCGCCGAGATTGGGGATCGAACCCGGGTCTGTCGGTTCAGAATCAAAGACGCTAACCACTAAAAAACATGGAATAGCATTTTGTTAGGCAACACAATAACCGACCTTCGTTAATGACAGTTAAGATCATAATGCTTGTACGTATAGCCGGTATATTTGTTAGTCTGGTATAGTAAATAAGTACGTCTGGCATGAACCAACAATGGCGACTAGATTTGTCACATCCCCTTAAACATTGTCATCGCATATATAGTTAATTAGTAAATATACAATATACTACAGCGGTCCAAACATGGCATAGTTGTGTGAACTGCATTTCTAAGTGTATAAACTTAGTACGTTCTTAGTATATGCCCCATTATTCTGTATAAATTGCAGGTTGTCCGGCCGATGACCACGACTATACACCGGCTGAAACAGAAGCATGTTGTTCGTACAACGCCACTGATTGCATGGCCTCGTATACCGGTGATGCTGTCTCTTACCACAACTGTACGGGTAGTTCCACGTGTCGGGGTATACCCATTGTACGTCAGCCAAGTGGGTGTAACAGTACGACGCATCCAGTCTTCACAAACTATCTCATAGTCGAATATAGCTGTGTGTCTGGTATGTGTTGTTTAATTTATCGTTTTCACTGCCAAATTTCACAAAGTCGACTATTCCATGGTGAACATTGAACCACACCATATTTTGTCCAACATGAAATTTGGTAAGATTTAATGTTTTTAAAAGTGGCAAACAATGCAGATTTCAGGAGAGGCAGCTCTTTACGACCAAATTAAGTATATTGTATCTGCCGACAACGCGTAAAAGGTCATCCCAAATTGACCCTACGCATTTAAATATTCTATACAATCGGAACACTCAACATGCACCACTTGTCTATCTCGATTGTTTTGACGGGTTATGTCCCCTCTTGATACCAAATGATTGTGTAGGCGACACTTTAATTGTTTTACGCAATTGTCAATCGGAGATGACCACGCATAGGCAGTCATAAGGTCTAAACGACCGTTTGGTACTGCAGCGAAGTTTAGGGTCTGGTTTTAAAGGTGCTGAACTCCAGAAAATAGATATTATAGTCAAAATTTTAAAGCTGTTCAAATGTTGTCTAGCAATAATAGAATCATAATTCTGGGATAAAATTAGAGTAATCATTTCACTTTCCAGTACCATAAACATCTAAATATTGATCGTTTATGCTTTATTTTTACTGGGTAGACATACCAAGAAGCCATTTTTTTGACATTTTCATGACATTCAATTCACAGTTTTTCAACATTTGCTGCCAAAATAGTTTTTAACTACTTATCACTTACTTTTATGTCACTATTAGCAATATTTGCAAAACGTTCAACATTTCAAAATTTTGATCTCCATCATGAGTTCAGCACCTTTAATAAGATTGTGTGTTATTACAGATGGCCTACTGAACGGAGCATGTACGACAACTGCAGATTGTATCATCGGCGACAATGTGTGTTCTAGCGATGTTTGTGTATGTAGGACGGGTTACTCAGAGTTCGAAAACGCTTGTATTGAGGGTATGTTTTCTTTAATTTTAAAAAATGTGTTCATAAAGTGTTCCAGCTATTTTAACAAACTTTGAACTAAGGATTCATTAAACATATTCTTCAGTCAATACATCTGAGGTATACGACTTTGCAAACATCTAAGAATAAATGATGAAAGTATTTTTTATACAAAGGCAAGGTTTAGCATAGAGTTAAAACATTGTTGAAAAGGGATGAATTGCTCGCTGCTTACATAATGGTACCAAAAGCTTGTCTGCGCGGTGCCTTGAACAAAATATAACTCTGGCAGTAAACAGTTTCAGGTAAAAAAAAAGTGTCTGATAAATACAATCTTTACCTTTAGACGTATTTTGACGCCTCTGCAGAAAGGAGAATGCTCATGATGAACACTTTCTTCTTTTGCCACTATTTTTTCAATTATAATCAATTAGGGGGTTGTCTTTGTTTTGTTTTTTAATTACATACATTTTGCCAATAGGTTTTTAAAGTCGTCTGCTGCTGATTAGTTGTAAGTGGGAAAAAGTTAAAATATTTTTAATTGTTAAGTATTTGCACAAAACGTGCAAAGCATATCGCGAGATTTGTATCAAGTAGGGTTTTCTAGGTATCTGGTGCTTGATTTTCCATTTTATTCTGTTTTTAACTTTTTACCGTTTGACACGTCTGAAACTTCTTAATGATACATTATAGAGAATATTGTCGTTAAGAAACACGTTTTATACGTTTGGAGAAAACACTTTTGTAAATGGAGGAAATGTTCAATACAAGTAATATCTCCTCTCTCCCCAAATTCCAACTGTTTCCCAAACTTAAAAAGTCGTCTACTGCAGAAACGTTTGAAGACAAATCAGTCCTATGTGATAAATACTGATTGATTGGGGTTAAACGCTGTTTTCAACAATGTTTCAGTTGTACCACGGCAGCCAGTTCACCTACTCATATGTTTCCTAGTTTTCTCACACCAGTACCCCACACAACATACTCACCAAGCAACTGGCTGCTTTTCCACACAGACTGTTAGCCCATTGGTGAAAGACGAATGACGCTTGTCACAGTGTCTTTTGTCAAACGTCGGAAAGAATGTTGGCCGAGCTGGGATTCGAACTCAAAATCCCTGGATTAACAACCCGCGTCGCTACCGACTGAGCTACCGGGGCTCAGCTACGTTATAAGTAAGACGAGAAGTACGTAAACCAATCAATACCTTATAAAAAGAACGACTTTATCACATGTTTCAGAAATGACTATTTTCTTTTCAATGAACCTACCTTAAATAAGCGTTTTCTACGAAAAGAACTCAAGTTAATACGTATAATGATACAGGTTGAATATGCCCCTAAGGCCATCCCATCGAAAACATCTCGGTGCTTACGATCAGACAGTTCATATTTCATTATTGGCATTCTCATGTTTCTGAAACGCATATTTTTCTTTTCAAAGGACCTACTTTGAATATGCGTCTTCTACGAAAACAAGTACAGTTTTTACGAATGATGATAAAGGTTTAATACGCAAAATTATGTGCACCGTCAAAAGAATCCATCCTTGCAAATACACATCGATCCTCAACCAAGATTCAGATCAGCTTGTGAAGACGCTCAGTTATCGATCAGACAGCTCACGTTCAAAACAGACAATTGACGGACTTTTCGCTATATTTACGAGATGTTTCTACGGTTGATCCTGATTACCAAACGTCACAGTTATAATAATAATTTATAACAGATTTTCTCGTGCCTAGGCACACACTTTAATATGACGTGAATCATTCTTCCGATTAAAGTCGGCCATAGCAGGTAGATGACATATCATTTTTCTTTTCAATGAACCTTCCTAAAATAAACATTTTCTATGAAAAGATCTCCAGTTAGTAGAAATAATGATACAGGTGTAATACGCCCCCAAGGCCAACCCATTGAAAACATTTTGGTGCTTAACAAAGGCTTATTTATTTAAAAGTGCATATAATGCAAAACACCGTCAAAACACTCCATCCTAAAGAAAGCACATCGATCCTCAACAAAGGTTCAAATCAGCCTGTGAAAACGCACAGTTCGATCAGACAGTTCACGTTCAAAACAGAAAATCGACGGGCTCTACGCTTAATTTACGAGACGTTTCTAAGGTTGATCCTGATTACCGAACGTCACAGTTATAATAATAATTCATAACATATTGTCTCGTGCCTAGGCACACGCAGTCTATTTCTGCTTTAACATGAACTGCGTCAGGCGACTTGGGGCCTTATTGACACTCCGACGTGGAATCATTCTTCCGATTAATCTGAAGCCGCTTCAGCAAAGGACTTTTGAAAACATTTTGACAAAAGAAATTGCTCACTACAGATGTGTTGTATGTGGGAAAGGTTGAATGTCTATATAACATTTGGGCCAAAAGTGAAGACACTGGTGAGACTGTGCAGATGCATTAAGAGCCAACATCGCTAGACACGGCGCATGTGTGTTTAGTACTGGTAGTTAGTTGCATGTCGTCGGTTTCCGTTGTGCGTCAGGTTGATCATGTGACACTGTAGTGGTTTGCAGGTGCAATCTATCTATCTATCTATCTATCTATCTATCTATCTCTCTCTCTCTCAATCTTTCAATCTCTCAATCTCTCAATCGCGATAACCAAGAATTTTGTAGCATTTTTCCCCCGTGAAAACCAACTACATGTACTTATTACTGTAATGATTTAGATGTTCCTGCATAATTGGTCCAGTTTAAGCGGATATTGAATGCAGTCCTCATGCAATGTCACAAATCGGTAAACTCTCTACCATTTCACCTGCTCTCTACAAAATAGTTGTTATATACTTACTACAGATGGTATTCCCAACGGCGGTTGCATGAGCGATATTTCCTGTAATGATGACAACGCTTACTGTTCCCTAGAAACCAGCCGATGTACCTGCCGAAGTGGATATACTGAAGATAAACAGCAGTGCATCAAAGGTAAAATGTATTCCCATATTCACAAGTATTTGAATGAATGAATGAATGAATGTATATTGTATATCGACACCCGGTTTCGAAATCCCCGACGCTAACCACTCGACCACAGCGGATTCCTCACAAGTATTTGACACACTTGTAGCAGATTACTTCAGAATATATTGTGAATTAAACTTTTTTTTATATATTTTATTAACGTATACATATAAATGTATCTTGTTACATACAAAAGATATTTACATAATATTTAACATCATATTTTATTCAGAGATTTTCCATATTTTGCCTTTTGCAGATATGTACGGCAGCTCTAAAGGGACACTTACGAATATTTTTTTATCTCGTGCGCACGAGATAGTATGTCGTGCGCATGACTTAGTATCTCGTGCGCACGAGATAAAACAAAAATCGTATGTAATTTATAAAAATGTGTGTGTCCCTTTAGAGCTGCCGTAGGCAGCTCTAAAGGGACACACATGATTTTCTTTTATCTCGTGCGCACGACTTAGTATCTCGTGCGTACGAGATAAAAAATAATTCGTATGTAATTTATAAAAATGTGTGTGTCCCTTTAGAGCTGCCGTAGGTCTATGCTTTATGCTGTTAAGGATTAATTATTATCTGAGTTTATACAGTAATTGTTTTAATCATTAATATTTCTTGACAAACTCTTGCTTTCTTATGGAATGAATGTTATATCCAAGGTAGGCAACTTAAAAGAAAAAGATCAAGTTAGACTGTTTTTTACGGTGGCACAGAGGTGACATGTGTATGTTTTTATTTATCTCGTGCGCACGACATACTAAGTCGTGCGCACGAGTTACTAAGTCGTGCGCACGACTTAGTATGTCGTGCGCACGAGATAAATAAAAACGTACACATGTCACCTCTATACCACCGTACCGTGGCACAGAGGTGACATGTGTATGTTTTTATTTTTATTTTACTAAGTCGTGCGCACGACATAGTAAGTCGTGCGCACGAGTTACTAAGTCGTGCGCACGAGATACTAAGTCGTGCGCACGAGATACTTAAGTCGTGCGCACGAGATACTATGTCGTGCGCACGAGTTACTAAGTCGTGCGCACGAGTTACTAAGTCGTGCGCACGAGATACTATGTCGTGCGTACGAGTTACTAAGTCGTGCGCACGAGATACTATGTCGTGCGCACGAGTTACTAAGTCGTGCGCACGAGATACTAAGTCGTGCGCACGAGATACTATGTCGTGCGCACGAGTTACTAAGTCGTGCGCACGACTTAGTATGTCGTGCGCACAACTTAGTAAAATAAAAATAAAAACACACACATGTCACCTCTATGCCACCGTTGTTTTTAAACGCGTTTGTTGTTGTTTAAGATGTGTGTCTTTTTATATCGCTGCAGTTAGTTCCCTTGTTCAGAGACCAGGTTTTTGTTTTGGCGACAATTCCCACAGTAATAATCTCATTGACGTCACGTGTTCCTCTGGTGTTATATATGTCAAGGATGTACTGACAGGGGCGAGACCAACAAGTTATGGTGAGTATTGCATAATCAGTAGCCAATTGACAAATGAGCAGTCCTGCCAGAAAACATACATTGTGGACTCTGCATAAAGTATCGACTCGGTTCAGCCTAAGCATGCCGCGCAGAATTACCCGGATAGACACTTTTCGCTTCCTGTTGATGTTCTGTTTCAGGAATTATTACTCTACACATCTATCTCACTGAGACGGAATGTGTCGGCCCGGATCAGTCTGTGCGGACTACGCAGGCTGATCTGGGTCGATAAATTACGCGGAGGCCATAATGTTGGTTTTCTCGCGGGACGGCTGAAATGTCATTGGAAGACAAGTGGTTCAGTGTTAGAGTGTCGGCCTCCCGTTTCGTAGGTCCCGGGTTCAAATCGATGCACGTGTTCTGCCTTTGAGATTGTATAACGAATTCGCTTTTTCCAATACATAATTACGTATACATTAATTTCGAAACTGACAATGCATAAATGAATTAAGCATAACTCCATGGATCAATCGAACACCCCGATTGCTCGAAGTAATTCATGGGCCCATTTCGACTTCGTGTTATCACGAGTCCACTTTATTTCTCTGAAACTATCTTATTTCGTAAGGATCCTCGAGCTCTACGGACGTTTGATAATGACCACTAATTTTGGTCTCGCCAAAGCATTGTCCCAAAATGATAATATAAATAATTTTCTGATTTATTTTCCTCAGACTAGCAATAAATCGTCAGTAGACATTTTGAGGACAACGTATAACTGCTATCTTATTATATTACTCAAGATTGTCCAACGTATGCCCCAACCGGAAAACTAATCAAATAATTGTTTTACGCGTTTGCAGAAAATGTTATTTAATAAAACAGAGAGAAGAAGAACAGAATGCTCAAGTTCTCAAATAATTCTTTATGAACCTTGAAATGTTATTTTGCCTGACTTTTGTGTGGGTTCTGTATGACGTCTATCAATATCGTAACTTGCAGGCTGCCCGGCTACACCAAGTGAGCAAGCATTATGTTGTAACGCCAATGACTCCACCGACTGTATCATGTCCTACACGGGCTCAGCGGACGCTTACTTTGCGTGTTCTGGGAAGAAACATTGTGCCGGAATACCGGTCGTCCGTCAGCAGAACGCGTGTGGTGGAACGGTCGTCTATCCACGTTACTCAAACTACCTCATTATTGAGTACGTCTGTGTTCCAGGTAATTCTTATGAAGGTAGCATACTCCGAAATGGCTCGGCAACTTCCGCCGAATGAAGTCGTTAGAGATCAGTATTGTTTCGTGGTATCTCGGTCAATTCCATAAACAGTATAGTCTAGTTCCCTGCGTCCTATATGACACATACTATAGTGGTAAAGGCAGGTAATCCAGACTATAAACAGTAGTGATCTCTTACTACCTCGGACGGAAATGGACGACATACCGACCTCGTACGGAAATCACCGAGTCTACTAGAGGTGTTCTGCCTTAAATCTATTTAGCTGATTTAAATTGTACGGGTCGTCTTATTCACATGAATGAATGGGGCTTCAACCGTTTCCCACAAATAGACGGTTTTTGAAGCCTTTGCAGCCGGCGACTATGCTAAATACGAGTAAATTCTCCTTTTGCCACAACATTATCAACTCTATTCAATAATAATAATTTGATTTATAAGGGTTTTCCACATTTGTTCAAATATTTGTTATCAAAGTCGTCTTCTGCAAAATCGTTGTATGTTGGAAAGAGTTTAGGCGTGGTCATGTTGGGCGACTGATTTGAAAACACATAAAATGTTACATGTCTTTGTGTTCAGCAATTCTTCATTTCCCGAATTTTTTTGATGCAGATGCGTCCTAAGTTGTCGGTAGCAAGATGATCAAATTTCCGATAGAGGGAATTCGAAATTAACTTTGGAAAGGATTGATTCTATTTCATAGAAATATGAGGGAAAATTGTCCAATATTTAAAAATGAAATAACGATTTGTTAACGCAGGTAAATGATTTGTTTCATTGGGGTTTACGCCGTTTACAACATAATTTCAGTTATATCATGGGGTATTTCACTTAGTTCATGATCCCTGGGTAAACAGACCGGCACTAGGCTAGGAAATGTGCTTGGCATAAGTGGACTCCACCATGACCGCCGCGACTGGGGATCGAACTCGGGATACCCGGTTTTAAATCCACGAGGTGTACCACTCGGCCACGAAAGGTAAATGCACGTGTTAAAGTAGGAAATAGATGTAGCCCCACTTGGTCTCCCATTAACCCTTTCCCTCATGCGACAATTCTGCAGCAGACGACTTTGAACATATTTTGTCTAAAAATAGAAAATCTCTATAATTGAATGGATAACCTATGACTTAAAGTGGAAAACATTGTGGCAAAAGGAGAAATTGCTCGTTTTGAGCAATTTCCTATTTTGTCACTATGTTTTCACAAATCCGTCTGCTGCAGAGGCGTCAGAAAGCTTCTATATGAGGGAAAGTGTTAATATCCGTATATGTGAATTCTAATCAGTGATGCAAAAAGACCTCGCACGACACGGCTTATTCATATTCTTTGTTGTTTTTGTTTTATACAAAAAGAGGGACAGATCCATGGTTCCTGTAATGCCACCACAGCCTGTGTGGATAGAAACAGTGAGTGTTACAATAGCCTGTGTCGGTGTGTTGACGGATTCTCTGATCGAGACCACGCTTGTTGGGAAGGTAAGGTCACGTGTTTATCATTGTCTATTATCGTAGAGATAGTTAGAAATAGAAATTTAGAACACAAGGTGAACAAGTAATACATGATTAATATAGAAAGAAAACAGGATTTGACAAATCATACAAAAACTCGAGGAAGGTGAAACTGTAAGAGCTGAAAAAACAACAACAACAACAACATAATTTGGATAAATCATACAGAAAAAAACAAAGGAAGCGAACGACATAGGTTTCGAAAACCATTTACAATTTTCGTACTCCAATTTGGGATACTTAGCAAGCACTCGGAGAAGTCATATAATAAGCTCTTATTCTTAAACAATTCAAACTATTAATATAACTTTAAATTCCAATGAGTCACAATGGTTTTTAAATGTCTTCCGACTGAAATGCGTCAGAAAACGTCTGCATGTGGAAAAGGGTTAACTCATAATACTATCTTTATTATCAGATGGCACCCCCGGTGTAGAGTGTTTACCCGATAACACGTGCGCCGATCCTTATGCATACTGCTCACAACCCAACAACACGTGTCTGTGCAGTCCTGGTTATTCACTTCTGGATGGTTCCTGTCTTAAGTGTAAGTCGTCTCTTGTTTTTCTTCTGGTTGGTATGCAGGACTCACTCTGGAACATCATCGCATATGAAATATGAACAAGAGCTAGCAGGCCGTCAGCCCGTTCTTGAAGACTTTCAAGTTTGGGGCTATCCTATGGCGATGGTCTCTAGCAGCTAGTTCCGGCTGGTAAAATGAGTAGCGATAAATGTCAGTCCTGCAGAAAGGCCCCAAGTATCACATGAAGAGGCCGCGTATGTTAAGTGTGGCTGGTGGAGGAATATGTCACCTGGCATGTCAATTAAGCCTTTGAAGCCCCAGTACATCACACGTTTGATAATAAATTAGTCAAATATACAATAAATAATTCTGTACAATCATATATCATTTTAGTTTTTCATCTAATATATATTGGTGATGTTTTAAACGCTTGTATCTTATAATGTAAGTCAAATATATACCTTTGAAATCAAAAATGACAAATATGCACCAATTGATTGAGTACCATTTGTTTTTGAGTGTTGAAGTATTTCATATTAAAGTGATATCTTAAGGTAAATTCATACCTTTGAAATCACGTCGTTTTTGACGTCAAAACGGATGTTTTGTTTCAAAAACAGCAGGATTAAAGAATTTGCGTTATTTTTTTTAAAATTGTATTTGGATAAAGCCAAAAGCAGAGTGTAGGGAAGACAATTTATGTCCATTTGCATGTTTAGGCATTGTTGTAAAAACACATGCATCCTATATTTCAGAGATGTTTAATGTTTCTAATGCAATATTGATAAAGGTATTACTAGAACATGTCCATTTCAATTTACATAGATTGGGAGTTCGTTATCAATTTAACAGTCGTAGAATAAATTAACCCTATCCCACTTACATAACTCTGCGGCAGACGACTTTGAAAACTTATTTGCAAAACCGTAAACAAATCTAAGAACATAAAAAGAAATAGTTACATTATAAAAACTGTTGATAGCATTGTGGTAAAAGCAGAAAGTGTCCATTATGAGAAAATGTTGTTCTTTTGCCACAATGTTTTTCACTCTATCCAATAACTTAATCATCGTATATGGAGGTTTTATGTATTATAGTTTTGCCTAGATATTTTCAAAGTCGACTGCTGCATATTTGGTGTATGTGGGAACGGATTAAACAGTTAACAATCCAATGTTTTTTATTTTTATTTTTGGATTTAAAACATTTTCCCTTTTGATTCAGACTGTACAACGTCCGCCGACTGTACCAGTTCATCCACAGAATGCAATGAGGGAGTTTGTGTCTGTAAGCTGAACTACAGTTTTGTGTACGGCGTTTGCAAGGAAGGTGAGATAACAATTGTCACGGTACCAACTTGATCCAAAACACGGATGAATTTTGACGAATCTGCAGGATACAACATTGTAGAAACTGGAGAAATTGTTCTAATTAGCAATGACTGTTTTTGCCACACTGTTCACACCTATGTACAATAATTATCCTGTCGATGTCTATATATCTAAGAGTTTCAACTGTCATACCATGCCAAAGACACGCATAAGTATATTCGAGTAATTTCAGTGTGTTTCATATTCTGCACCAAACTGGTCCTTCACATTCATTAATTGCTATCAAAACCGTGACGTGTTGTCAGTCAGACGCATCAATCTATATGAGACGTTCCACGAGAAAACCAACATTGTAAGTATCGAACCGGATCATGCTTATATGCCGCGCAGGCTTACCCGGACAGACACTTTTCGCCTCCTGTAGATTGTCTGTTTCAGGAATCATTACTCTATACATCTATTCCCCTGAGAAGGAATGTGTCGGTCCCGATTAGCCTGCGCGGATTGCGCAGGCTGATTTGGGTCGATACATTACGCAGAATCAATAAAGTTGGTTTTCTCGTGGAACGGCTCATATTATTTGACATTTGAACAGATTTATGCAGATTCAAGTAAATTTATAAGTTATAATCCTTTATACTGTAGATAAAGAAGTTGGTGGGCAGTGCTCATTTGGAGGCACGTGCAGAGATGCAAATGCTATTTGTGCTGCTAGTAATGTATGTCAATGTAAAAGTGGATTCTCCTACGTGGGTAATACCTGCCAAAAAGGTGAGCTGTCGACAGACATCGACTTAACGGATTTTCATAATCAATATGTACTCGGTTTAACACATAGTTCTCACAATAACAATACTTATCTCCCTTGTTTGTCATTTTGATAGGCAAATTTACTATATGTTGAATAGAGAAATATCAAACATACTTTTATTAGATAATTGCCATATGGTTGTGAAACTCAAATTCCTTGGTGTTTTCTTAACTATCACAGTTTTTAAAAACATATTCTCTGTTAATGCTCATCATATATGCCTATTGAAATAGCAGACCAGTGAGAAAATCATTGTCGTTGTGGGTACTATGTATTACGTGATCATCTTATTTATATAAATGTATCAAGTTCTGCAATAATTGTACGGTTGTAGAGCTTGAACCACTAACATTTACATCTATATGTTTCCTTCCATTGCAATTTTGACTTAGATTTCAACACAGAGCTACTGGAACGAAATGTTTTTTTTGTCACCAAATGTGAATAGTCCATGCACATAAATTTTCGAAGTATTTATTATCATACCAGAGAAAAAAATATTATTTGGCCATTGAATTGGGTCGACATTGGAGATGGAGTGCTCAGTGACAGTTTGTTTCACCAGATCGTAACGGTAGTTATAAACCGGTTTCACCAGACCGTAACGGTAGTTATAAACCGGTTTCACCAGATCGTAACGGTAGTTATAAATCGGTTTCACCAGACCGTAACGGTAGTTATAAACCGGTTTCACCAGATCGTAACGGTAGTTATAAACCGGTTTCACCAGATCGTAACGGTAGTTATAAACCGGTTTCACCTACACCTTGATTTATTATTTCTCTTTTGATTTTGATCAGATCGGGCAATGAGACAGTATATGTGTCTAAACAAGCTGACGAAAATAGCCTAATTTTTATGTTATCTATGTTAAATGGTAAACATTCGATGTTTTGTGTATATATCAATTCATGTTTATTAGAATAAATTGCAAGTGTTATTTTTTACTGTTTTATATTGTATATACTGCTTTGATTCGTTGTTTGACCAGAAACAGCGTAAATACGTATATACAATAGTGTCTATTGTCATGAAAACTCAGTGTTGGAATACAATTTTTCACAGTGGTTTGCTCAAAAACAACATCATCTTAGTTGTACACAATACAACCGTTTTGACTTTTTAATCTTTCCTACATTCAACAAATCTGCCGCAGATAACTTTAAAACTATAAATGGCAATAGAATGAAATATCTCAATAACTGAAAATATATGCATTGAATAAAATTAAAAACATTGTGACAAAGGGAGAAATTGCTCATGAGGTTTTCAAACGTAGTCCTCTGTAGATGCTTCAGAATGCGTCTGCACGTGAGAAAGGGTTAGCACGTGAGAAAGAGTTAACGCTGTTAAAGGGCTTCGTTATCGTTCGGTATATGGTATTCCCTTAACACCACATAGAAAACAGTTATCACATCATGAATATAGCTTTCTCTATCGTGATGTAAATTATCCCTTTCCCAGATACAGACGATTTCTGACGCCGCTGCAGCTGACGAATTTTGAAAACATTGTGACAAAGGAGAAATTGCTCATACTGAGCAATTTCTCATTTTGCCACAATGTCTTCCACTCTATTTAATAATTGAACTGTTTTTATTAATGGAGATTTTTCACGTCTTTGCGAATACATTTTCAAAGTCGTCTGCTGCAGATATTTTGTATGTGGGAAAGCGATTCTCAAATGTATACTTACGTTAGTTGTGACTCAATATAATACATTTATGGAAATTAATATATCTATGTGTGATTTAGACGGCTCCGTTGGCGGAATGTGTGGTTCGTCATCAGGTGTTCAATGTACAGACGAACACTCCCAGTGTTTACCGTCGCAGAATGGTGTATGTGAATGTAGAACTGGATACCAGGATGTTTCCGGTGTCTGCAAACAAGGTATATTTTGATAAGTGTTCTTACTGTATAACATATTGGTTGCGTTTAGTAGTAATGCTAAATAACATATATCTTTGCAAGTGTTATACAATGCTTAAATCTTTGGATGATGCTTGACGCCGAACCTGGACTACTTACGTTAAAAACTTACTTTTTCTTTACAGATTTGGCTATGTGTGGATTATACAGGAAGTTGGAAACACCAACCATTTTTTAAAATGTTTTAAACGGCACTTTATGAACTGTTCCAAACAAAATTAGCCCAAATATTTTCAATTGTCATCGTCATTGTATGCGCTATTTATCTCTATAAACTCGATCGATCAGTATTTTGCGGGCATATGTATTATTTCAAGTGGGCATCGCTCACATTTACCTCGTGAGTAATAGCGTGCAATTCAACACAGATGGTTCATTTTAAATCTTTTAAAAGGTAGTATCGAGAAGTACCCAAACCTTTCTTCCGACTCAAAATAAGGTGAACATTTATCGCCTGTTTGATCCCCACTGTTTAATTCCATGTTTTGTATAATGGAAGCAAAAGCGATTTGATATCTATACAGATGGCTGTATTGGCTGTACATGTCAAAACGATGTTGATTGTACGGGAACAAACACAGAATGCGGCACAGATTCAACGTGTCTTTGTACTGATGGTTACAGTGAAGTTGACGCCGTATGTCAGCAAGGTATCTATATTTTACACTCATGTACTTGAGAGCAAATAAACTGATATGATTTCTAAGACATTTTGGGCATTTTCTAGCCGTGTGGTCAGAGGGACGTATGCACGTGTCAATTAATGTTAACAATCAAACTAGTAATTTAGTAAATATAAAACTGATTACCTAGACTCTACAGTGGACAATTACAACTCGATGTTGGGAAACTAGAATGTTACCATGGCAACAAAGGTACAAACGCTATCTTCTTTTTATATAATTATATGCCATATTTTGTTCACCAAAATATGCTGACTGACAAGGTTTCGTAAAGATCTGTGCCTATGCGTGGCCAAGTTTGGTTGATGGTTACAGAAAATATGTATTAATATTTTAATAATGAACCAAACTACTTAACGAGTTTGAAAGATTAAGCGTTTGGTCATTAAAAATGTTGTCTTTATAATCATTTGCTTATTTCCAAAGGGCGACGCATTGGTGTATGCCTGACCATATAATGTAAAGTTGAGGGTAGGTAACTCAAGACTATGTAATATTGTTTAGAAATAAAAGATATGTAACAATGAAAGCCATTATCGTACATTCAATAAGATAGTTGAAACCAGATCCACGTATTTCTTCCTCAGAGTTCAACCATTCAAACATTCTCGAATTCTTTAAAGAATGTTTGAGACCATAAAGTAAATCGTGATACCAAGAAAGTCTGTCTGATTTCCCGAACGCCTCGGTGGTGTAGTGGTAGAGCGTCCGCCTCGGTGCGGGAGGTTGTGGGTTTGACACATGGTCGGATTAAACAAAATACTTTAAACTGGTAGTAAAAGATGCCCTCATTGGCGCTCAGGGTAACGGGGTTAGCATTACGACTGACTGCCTGGTTTCAGGATTAAAGGACCAGTAGTACTGGTAACTGAACCAGAAAACACCGTGATATAACTGAAACATTATTGAAAGAGGCTTAAAACACAAAATAATCAATCTGTCTGATTTCAAATTCGTTAACCCCCACCATAAATGAAGGGTTTCCTGTCTTGTCACTCAAATAAGGAGTATAATGTTCAAATAAACAACCGACGGGTTTTCTCCTTATCTTATGATATATTCTTTTTTCATCATTCAAAACTATTATATATATTGTTATAGTTTTAAAAATGCGCTATGTACGATGCATGTTCAAGGTAAAAGTATAATGCTGTCAATTCGAAAGCGAATGCATTGACCTCACTTTGATATACCGTATAACACATATCACGCAGTACGCAACTTAACACTTTCCCATATACAACACATTTTCAGCCATTTTTTAATTGGGGTCTTATGCCGTTTTCAACATTATTTCAGTTATTTGACGGCGACAGTTCACATATTTATGATCCCTAGGTAAAGAAACCAGTCCCAGGCTAGGAAAAAGGGCACTCCACCATAAACGTCATGCCGCGACTTGGAATCGAACCGGGGACGCCCGGTTTCAAAACCCCGACGCTAACCACTCGAAAAGTGCAGATTTAAAATTTGCAGCAGACAAGTTTAACATTTTCGTGGCAAAACTATAGAAAATCTCTCTGAAGGAATGTATAATTATTTAATAGAATTAAAAGAATCCGATATAATCAGATCATACAAGGGCATCTACGACATATGGTTGTCAAACTCAAATTCCTTGGTGTTTTCCTAATTATATTTTTTTTTTTAAATATTTTAATAAACTCTATTAATGATCATCATATTTGCCTATCAAATACACGAGATATTATTATTACAGTTCTGGGAAGAATTAAATTAAAGAATTCGCCATAGTTTTTTGTTTGAAATGGTATTCGGATAAAGCCAAAAGCAGAGTGGAGGGAATACAATTCATGTCCATCTGCATGTTTAGGCATTGTTGTAAAAACACATGCATCCTATATGTCAGAGATGTTTAATGTTTCTAATGCAATATTGATAGATGTATTACTAGAACATGTCAATTTTAATTTACATAGACTGGGAGT
This sequence comes from Serripes groenlandicus, assembly GCA_031761405.1. Lineage (NCBI taxonomy): Eukaryota > Metazoa > Mollusca > Bivalvia > Cardiida > Cardiidae > Serripes > Serripes groenlandicus. The sequence continues at coordinate 72,401,501 of JASEVX010000005.1, forward strand.
TCGTTATCAATTTAACAGTCGTAGAATACATTAACCCTATCCCACATACAACAACTCTGCCGCAGACGACTTTGAAAACTGATTTGCAAAAACGTAAACAAATCTCAGAACATAAAAAAAAAAAAAGTTTAATTATAAAAACTGTTGATAGCTTTGTGGTAAAAGCAGAAAGTGTCCATTATGAGAAAATGTTGTCCGTTTGCCACAATGTTTTCCACTCTATCATATAACTAAATCATCGTATAGGGAGTTTTTTTGTATTATAGTTTTGCCTATATATTTTCAAAGTTGACTGCTGCAGATTTGGTGTATGTGGGAACGGATTAAAAAGTTAATTATACAATGTATTTCTTTTTTTTTTTGGATTTAAAACATTTTCCCTTTTGATTCAGACTGTACAACGTCCGCTGACTGTACCATATCATCCACAGAATGCAATGAGGGAGCTTGTGTCTGTAAGACGAACTACACCTTTGTGTACGGCGTATGCAAGGAAGGTGAGATAACAATTGTCAAGGTACCAACTTGATCCAAAACACGGACGCATTTTGACGAATCTGCAGGAGACCTTTGAAAACATTGTGGAAACTAGAGAAATTGTTCTAATTAGCAATGACTGTTTTTTCCACAATGTTTACACCTATTATGTACCATAATTTTACTGTCGATGTCTATATATCTAAGAGTTTCAACTGTCATACCATGCCAAAGACACGCATAAGTCTATTCTAGTAATTTCAGTGTGTTTTATATTCTGCACCAAACTGGTAATTGCTATCAAAACCGTGACGTGGTTGTCAGCCAGACGCATCAATCTATATGAGCCGTTCAACGAGAAAACCAGCATTGTGGACTCTGCGTAAAGTATCGAACCGGATCATGCTTATATGCCGCGCAGGATAACCCGGACAGACACTTATCGCCTCCTGTAGATTGTCTGTTTCTGGAAACATTTTCCCCTGAGAAGGATTGTGTCGGCCCCGATTAGCCTGCGCGGATTGCGCAGTCTGATTTGGGTCGATACATTACGCAGAATCCATAATGTTGGTTTCATCGTGGAACGGCTCATATTATTTGACATTTGAACAGATTTATGCAGATTCAAGTACATTTATAAGTTATAATCCTTTATTACTGTAGATGAAGAAGTTGGAGGGTGGTGCTCATTTGGAGGCACGTGCAGAGATGCAAATGCTATTTGTAATGCTAGTAATGTATGTCAATGTAAAAGTGGATTCTCCTACGTGGGTAATACCTGCCAAAAAGGTGAGCTGTCGACAGACATCGACTTAACGGATTTTCATAATCAATATGTACTCGGTTTAACACATAGTTCTCACAATAACAATACTTATCTCCCTTGTTTGTCATTTTGATAATTTACTATATGTTGAATAGAGAAATATCAAACATACTTTTATTAGATAATTGCCATATGGTTGTGAAACTCAAATTCCTTGGTGTTTTCTTAACTATCACAGTTTTTAAAAACATATTCTCTGTTAATGCTCATCATATATGCCTATTGAAATAGCAGACCAGTGAGAAAATCATTGTCGTTGTGGGTACTATGTATTACGTGATCATCTTATTTATATAAATGTATCAAGTTCTGCAATAATTGTACGGTTGTAGAGCTTGAACCACTAACATTTACATCTATATGTTTCCTTCCATTGCAATTTTGACTAAGATTTCAACACAGAGCTACTGGAACGAAATGTTTTTTTTGTCACCAAATGTGAATAGTCCATGCACAGAAATTTTCGAAGTATTTATTATCATACCAGAGAAAAAAATATTATTTGGCCATTGAATTGGGTCGACATTGGAGATGGAGTGCTCAGTGACAGTTTGTCTCACCAGATCGTAACGGTAGTTATAAACCGGTTTCACCAGATCGTAACGGTAGTTATAAACCGGTTTCACCAGACCGTAACGGTAGTTATAAACCGGTTTCACCAGATCGTAACGGTAGTTATAAATCGGTTTCACCAGACCGTAACGGTAGTTATAAACCGGTTTCACCAGATCGTAACGGTAGTTATAAACCGGTTTCACCAGATCGTAACGGTAGTTATAAACCGGTTTCACCTACACCTTGATTTATTATTTCTCTTTTGATTTTGATCAGATCGGGCAATGAGACAGTATATGTGTCTAAACAAGCTGACGAAAATAGCCTAATTTTTATGTTATCTATGTTAAATGGTAAACATTCGATGTTTTGTGTATATATCAATTCATGTTTATTAGAATAAATTGCAAGTGTTATTTTTTACTGTTTTATATTGTATATACTGCTTTGATTCGTTGTTTGACCAGAAACAGCGTAAATACGTATATACAATAGTGTCTATTGTCATGAAAACTCAGTGCTAGGAATACAATTTTTCACAGTGGTTTGCTCAAAAACAACATCATCTTAGTTGTACACAATACAACCGTTTTGACTTTTTAATCTTTCCTACATTCAACTAATCTGCCGCAGATAACTTTATAACTATAAATGGCAATAGAATGAAATATCTCAATAACTGAAAATATATGCATTGAATAAAATTAAAAACATTGTGACAAAGGGAGAAATTGCTCATGAGGTTTTCAAACGTAGTCCTCTGTAGATGCTTCAGAATGCGTCTGCACGTGAGAAAGGGTTAGCACGTGAGAAAGAGTTAACGCTGTTAAAGGGCTACGTTATCGTTCGGTATATGGTATTCCCTTAACACCACATAGAAAACAGTTATCACATCATGAATATAGCTTTATCTATCGTGATGTAAATTATCCCTTTCCCAGATACAGACGATTTCTGACGCCGCTGCAGCTGACGAATTTTGAAAACATTGTGACAAAGGAGAAATTGCTCATACTGAGCAATTTCTCATTTTGCCACAATGTCTTCCACTCTATTTAATAATTGAACTGTTTTTATTAATGGAGATTTTTCACGTCTTTGCGAATACATTTTCAAAGTCGTCTGCTGCAGATATTTTGTATGTGGGAAAGGGATTAATTCTCAAATGTATACTTACGTTAGTTGTGACTCAATATAATACATTTATGGAAATTAATATATCTATGTGTGATTTAGACGGCTCCGTTGGCGGAATGTGTGGTTCGTCATCAGGTGTTCAATGTACAGACGAACACTCCCAGTGTTTACCGTCGCAGAATGGTGTATGTGAATGTAGAACTGGATACCAGGATGTTTCCGGTGTCTGCAAACAAGGTATATTTTGATAAGTGTTCTTACTGTATAACATATTGGTTGCGTTTAGTAGTAATGCTAAATAACATATATCTTTGCAAGTGTTATACAATGCTTAAATCTTTGGATGATGCTTGACGCCGAACCTGGACTACTTACGTTAAAAAAACTTACTTTTTCTTTACAGATTTGGCTATGTGTGGATTATACAGGAAGTTGGAAACACCAACCATTTTTTAAAATGTTTTAAACGGCACTTTATGAACTGTTCCAAACAAAATTAGCCCAAATATTTTCAATTGTCATCGTCATTGTATGCGCTATTTATCTCTATAAACTCGATCGATCAGTATTTTGCGGGCATATGTATTATTTCAAGTGGGCATCGCTCACATTTACCTCGTGAGTAATAGCGTGCAATTCAACACAGATGGTTCATTTTAAATCTTTTAAAAGGTAGTATCGAGAAGTACCCAAACCTTTCTTCCGACTCAAAATAAGGTGAACATTTATCGCCTGTTTGATCCCCACTGTTTAATTCCATGTTTTGTATAATGGAAGCAAAAGCGATTTGATATCTATACAGATGGCTGTATTGGCTGTACATGTCAAAACGATGTTGATTGTACGGGAACAAACACAGAATGCGGCACAGATTCAACGTGTCTTTGTACTGATGGTTACAGTGAAGTTGACGCCGTATGTCAGCAAGGTATCTATATTTTACACTCATGTACTTGAGAGCAAATAAACTGATATGATTTCTAAGACATTTTGGGCATTTTCTAGCCGTGTGGTCAGAGGGACGTATGCACGTGTCAATTAATGTTAACAATCAAACTAGTAATTTAGTAAATATAAAACTGATTACCTAGACTCTACAGTGGACAATTACAACTCGATGTTGGGAAACTAGAATGTTACCATGGCAACAAAGGTACAAACGCTATCTTCTTTTTATATAATTATATGCCATATTTTGTTCACCAAAATATGCTGACTGACAAGGTTTCGTAAAGATCTGTGCCTATGCGTGGCCAAGTTTGGTTGATGGTTACAGAAAATATGTATTAATATTTTAATAATGAACCAAACTACTTAACGAGTTTGAAAGATTAAGCGTTTGGTCATTAAAAATGTTGTCTTTATAATCATTTGCTTATTTCCAAAGGGCGACGCATTGGTGTATGCCTGACCATATAATGTAAAGTTGAGGGTAGGTAACTCAAGACTATGTAATATTGTTTAGAAATAAAAGATATGTAACAATGAAAGCCATTATCGTACATTCAATAAGATAGTTGAAACCTATGGTGGCATACTTCTGCCACCACATAACCACTTAATTATTACGTTATTTAACTAGTTAGTCACTTAATTATCATGATAAATATCTGATTAACGCGTTATTTTTTATGGTAACAGATAGTTATGTTAACACTAAAAAGTATATGTTACTGCCCACTACTGCCAACATATACCTACATAATGCCATTTTTGATATATATTAAGTGACTAACGTGTTTTGTAACTAGTTAGTCAGATAAGTATCGTGATAATTATGTAGTTAACTAGTTAGTGAGATAAGTATCATGATAATTATGTCGTTAACTAGTTACGTAACTAGTTAATCAGATAAGTTTCGCGATAAGTATGTAGTTAACTAGTAACGTAACTAGTTAATCAGATAAGTTTCGCGATAAGTATGTAGTTAACTAGTTACGTAACTAGTTAATCAGATAAGTATCGTGATAATTATGTGGTTAACTAGTTACGTAACTAGTTAGTCGGATAACTATCGTGATAATTACGTAACTAGTTAACCACAAAATTATCACGATAATTATGTGGTTAACTAGTTAATCAGATAAGTATCGTGATAATTATGTGGTTAACTAGTTACGTAACTAGTTAACCACTTATCTAAAAAATATATTAAGTGACTAACGCGTTATGTAACTAGTTAGTCAGATAAGTATCGTGATCATTATGTAGTTAACTAGTTAGTGAGATAAGTATCATGATAATTATGTGGTTAACTAGTTACGTAACTAGTTAGTCAGATAACTATCGTGATAATTACGTAACTAGTTAACCACAAAATTATCACGATAGTTATCTGACTAACTAGTTACATAACGCGTTAGTCACTTAATATATTTTTTAGATAAGTGGTTAACTAGTTACGTAACTAGTTAACCACATAATTATCACGATACTTATCTGATTAACTAGTTAACCACATAATTATCGTGATAATTTTGTGGTTAACTAGTTACGTAGTTATCACGATAGTTATCTGACTAACTAGTTACGTAACTAGTTAACTACATACTTATCGCGAAACTTATCTGATTAACTAGTTACGTAACTAGTTAACTACATACTTATCGCGAAACTTATCTGATTAACTAGTTACGTAACTAGTTAACGACATAATTATCATGATACTTATCTCACTAACTAGTTAACTACATAATTATCACGATACTTATCTGACTAACTAGTTACAAAACACGTTAGTCACTTAATATTTATCAAAAATGGCATTATGTAGGTATATGTTGGCAGTAGTGGGCAGTAACATATACTTTTTAGTGTTAACATAACTATCTGTTACCATAAAAAATAACGCGTTAATCAGATATTTATCATGATAATTAAGTGACTAACTAGTTAAATAACGTAATAATTAAGTGGTTATGTGGTGGCAGAAGTATGCCACCATAGAAACCAGATCCACGTATTTCTTCCTCAGAGTTCAACCATTCAAACATTCTCGAATTCTTTAAAGAATGTTTGAGACCATAAAGTAAATCGTGATACCAAGAAAGTCTGTCTGATTTCCCGAACGCCTCGGTGGTGTAGTGGTAGAGCGTCCGCCTCGGTGCGGGAGGTTGTGGGTTTGACACATGGTCGGATTAAACAAAATACTTTAAACTGGTAGTAAAAGATGCCCTCCTTGGCGCTCAGGGTAACGGGGTTAGCATTACGACTGACTGCCTGGTTTCAGGATTAAAGGACCAGTAGTACTGGTAACTGAACCAGAAAACACCTTGATATAACTGAAACATTATTGAAAGAGGCTTAAAACACAAAATAATCAATCTGTCTGATTTCAAATTCGTTAACCCCCACCATAAATGAAGGGTTTCCTGTCTTGTCACTCAAATAAGGAGTCTAATGTTCAAATAAACAACCGACGGGTTTTCTCCTTATCTTATGATATATTCTTTTTTCATCATTCAAAACTATTATATATATTGTTATAGTTTTAAAAATGCGCTATGTACGATGCATGTTCAAGGTAAAAGTTTAATGCTGTCAATTCGAAAGCGAATGCATTGACCTCACTTTGATATACCGTATAACACATATCACGCAGTACGCAACTTAACACTTTCCCATATACAACACATTTTCAGCCATTTTTTAATTGGGGTCTTATGCCGTTTTCAACATTATTTCAGTTATTTGACGGCGACAGTTCACATATTTATGATCCCTAGGTAAAGAAACCAGTCCCAGGCTAGGAAAAAGGCACTCCACCATAAACGTCATGCCGCGACTTTTAATCGAACCGGGGACGCCCGGTTTCAAAACCCCGACGCTAACCACTCGAAAAGTGCAGATTTAAAATTTGCAGCAGACAAGTTTAACATTTTCGTGGCAAAACTATAGAAAATCTCTCTGAAGGAATGTATAATTATTTAATAGAATTAAAAGAATCCGATATAATCAGATCATACAAGGGCATCTACGACATATGGTTGTCAAACTCAAATTCCTTGGTGTTTTCCTAATTATAATTTTTTTTTTAAATATTTTAATAAACTCTATTAATGATCATCATATTTGCCTATCAAATACACGAGATATTATTATTACAGTTCTGGGAAGAATTAAATTAAAGAATTCGCCATAGTTTTTTGTTTGAAATGGTATTCGGATAAAGCCAAAAGCAGAGTGGAGAGAATACAATTCATGTCCATCTGCATGTTTAGGCATTGTTGTAAAAACACATGCATCCTATATGTCAGAGATGTTTAATGTTTCTAATGCAATATTGATAGATGTATTACTAGAACATGTCAATTTTAATTTACATAGACTGGGAGTCCGTTATCAATTTAACAGTCGTAGAATACATTAACCCTATCCCACATACAACAACTCTGCCGCAGACGACTTTGAAAACTGATTTGCAAAAACGTAAACAAATCTCAGAACATAAAAAAAAAAAGTTTAATTATAAAAACTGTTGATAGCTTTGTGGTAAAAGCAGAAAGTGTCCATTATGAGAAAATGTCCGTTTGCCACAATGTTTTCCACTCTATCATATAACTAAATCATCGTATAGGGAGTTTTTTTGTATTATAGTTTTGCCTAGATATTTTCAAAGTTGACTGCTGCAGATTTGGTGTATGTGGGAACGGATTAAAAAGTTAATTATACAATGTATTTTTTTTTTTTTTTGGATTTAAAACATTTTCCCTTTTGATTCAGACTGTACAACGTCCGCCGACTGTACCATATCATCCACAGAATGCAATGAGGGAGCTTGTGTCTGTAAGACGAACTACACCTTTGTGTACGGCGTATGCAAGGAAGGTGAGATAACAATTGTCAAGGTACCAACTTGATCCAAAACACGGACACATTTTGACGAATCTGCAGGAGACCTTTGAAAACATTGTAGAAACTAGAGAAATTGTTCTAATTAGCAATGACTGTTTTTTCCACAATGTTTACACCTATTATGTACCATAATTTTACTGTCGATGTCTATATATCTAAGAGTTTCAACTGTCATACCATGCCAAAGACACGCATAAGTCTATTCTAGTAATTTCAGTGTGTTTTATATTCTGCACCAAACTGGTAATTGCTATCAAAACCGTGACGTGGTTGTCAGCCAGACGCATCAATCTATATGAGCCGTTCAACGAGAAAACCAGCATTGTGGACTCTGCATAAAGTATCGAACCGGATCATGCTTATATGCCGCGCAGGATAACCCGGACAGACACTTATCGCCTCCTGTAGATTGTCTGTTTCTGGAAACATTTTCCCCTGAGAAGGATTGTGTCGGCCCCGATTAGCCTGCGCGGATTGCGCAGTCTGATTTGGGTCGATAAATTACGCAGAATCCATAATGTTGGTTTCATCGTGGAACGACTTATATTATTTGACATTTGAACAGATTTATGCAGATTCAAGTACATTTATAAGTTATAATCCTTTATTACTGTAGATGAAGAAGTTGGAGGGTGGTGCTCATTTGGAGGCACGTGCAGAGATGCAAATGCTATTTGTGTTGCTAGTAATGTATGTCAATGTAAAAGTGGATTCTCCTACGTGGGTAATACCTGCCAAAAAGGTGAGCTGTCGACAGACATCGACTTAACGGATTTTCATAATCAATATGTACTCGGTTTAACACATAGTTCTCACAATAACAATACTTATCTCCCTTGTTTGTCATTTTGATAGGCAAATTTACTATATGTTGAATAGAGAAATATCAAACATACTTTTATTAGATAATTGCCATATGGTTGTGAAACTCAAATTCCTTGGTGTTTTCTTAACTATCACAGTTTTTAAAAACATATTCTCACAATAACAATACTTATCTCCCTTGTTTGTCATTTTGATAGGCAAATTTACTATATGTTGAATAGAGAAATATCAAACATACTTTTATTAGATAATTGCCATATGGTTGTGAAACTCAAATTCCTTGGTGTTTTCTTAACTATCACAGTTTTTAAAAACATATTCTCTGTTAATGCTCATCATATATGCCTATTGAAATAGCAGACCAGTGAGAAAATCATTGTCGTTGTGGGTACTATGTATTACGTGATCATCTTATTTATATAAATGTATCAAGTTCTGCAATAATTGTACGGTTGTAGAGCTTGAACCACTAACATTTACATCTATATGTTTCCTTCCCATTGCAATTTTGACTTAGATTTCAACACAGAGCTACTGGAACGAAATGTTTTTTTTGTCACCAAATGTGAATAGTCCATGCACATAAATTTTCGAAGTATTTATTATCATACCAGAGAAAAAAATATTATTTGGCCATTGAATTTGGTCGACATTGGAGATGGAGTGCTCAGTGACAGTTTGTTTCACCAGATCGTAACGGTAGTTATAAACCGGTTTCACCAGATCGTAACGGTAGTTATAAACCGGTTTCACCAGACCGTAACGGTAGTTATAAACCGGTTTCACCAGATCGTAACGGTAGTTATAAATCGGTTTCACCAGACCGTAACGGTAGTTATAAACCGGTTTCACCAGATCGTAACGGTAGTTATAAACCGGTTTCACCAGATCGTTACGGTAGTTATAAACCGGTTTCACCTACACCTTGATTTATTATTTCTCTTTTGATTTTGATCAGATCGGGCAATGAGACAGTATATGTGTCTAAACAAGCTGACGAAAATAGCCTAATTTTTATGTTATCTATGTTAAATGGTAAACATTCGATGTTTTGTGTATATATCAATTCATGTTTATTAGAATAAATTGCAAGTGTTATTTTTTACTGTTTTATATTGTATATACTGCTTTGATTCGTTGTTTGACCAGAAACAGCGTAAATACGTATATACAATAGTGTCTATTGTCATGAAAACTCAGTGCTAGGAATACAATTTTTCACAGTGGTTTGCTCAAAAACAACATCATCTTAGTTGTACACAATACAACCGTTTTGACTTTTTAATCTTTCCTACATTCAACAAATCTGCCGCAGATAACTTTAAAACTATAAATGGCAATAGAATAAAATATCTCAATAACTGAAAATATATGCATTGAATAAAATTAAAAACATTGTGACAAAGGGAGAAATTGCTCATGAGGTTTTCAAACGTAGTCCTCTGTAGATGCTTCAGAATGCGTCTGCACGTGAGAAAGGGTTAGCACGTGAGAAAGAGTTAACGCTGTTAAAGGGCTTCGTTATCGTTCGGTATATGGTATTCCCTTAACACCACATAGAAAACAGTTATCACATCATGAATATAGCTTTCTCTATCGTGATGTAAATTATGCCTTTCCCAGATACAGACGATTTCTGACGCCGCTGCAGCTGACGAATTTTGAAAACATTGTGACAAAGGAGAAATTGCTCATACTGAGCAATTTCTCATTTTGCCACAATGTCTTCCACTCTATTTAATAATTGAACTGTTTTTATTAATGGAGATTTTTCACGTCTTTGCGAATACATTTTCAAAGTCGTCTGCTGCAGATATTTTGTATGTGGGAAAGGGATTAATTCTCAAATGTATACTTACGTTAGTTGTGACTCAATATAATACATTTATGGAAAATAATATATCTATGTGTGATTTAGACGGCTCCGTTGGCGGAATGTGTGGTTCGTCATCAGGTGTTCAATGTACAGACGAACACTCCCAGTGTTTACCGTCGCAGAATGGTGTATGTGAATGTAGAACTGGATACCAGGATGTTTCTGGTGTCTGCAAACAAGGTATATTTTGATAAGTGTTCTTACTGTATAACATATTGGTTGCGTTTAGTAGTAATGCTAAATAACATATATCTTTGCAAGTGTTATACAATGCTTAAATCTTTGGATGATGCTTGACGCCGAACCTGGACTACTTACGTTAAAAACTTACTTTTTCTTTACAGATTTGGCTATGTGTGGATTATACAGGAAGTTGGAAACACCAACCATTTTTTAAAATGTTTTAAACGGCACTTTATGAACTGTTCCAAACAAAATTAGCCCAAATATTTTCAATTGTCATCGTCATTGTATGCGCTATTTATCTCTATAAACTCGATCGATCAGTATTTTGCGGGCATATGTATTATTTCAAGTGGGCATCGCTCACATTTACCTCGTGAGTAATAGCGTGCAATTCAACACAGATGGTTCATTTTAAATCTTTTAAAAGGTAGTATCGAGAAGTACCCAAACCTTTCTTCCGACTCAAAATAAGGTGAACATTTATCGCCTGTTTGATCCCCACTGTTTAATTCCATGTTTTGTATAATGTAAGCAAAAGCGATTTGATATCTATACAGATGGCTGTATTGGCTGTACATGTCAAAACGATGTTGATTGTACGGGAACAAACACAGAATGCGGCACAGATTCAACGTGTCTTTGTACTGATGGTTACAGTGAAGTTGACGCCGTATGTCAGCAAGGTATCTATATTTTACACTCATGTACTTGAGAGCAAATAAACTGATATGATTTCTAAGACATTTTGGGCATTTTCTAGCCGTGTGGTCAGAGGGACGTATGCACGTGTCAATTAATGTTAACAATCAAACTAGTAATTTAGTAAATATAAAACTGATTACCTAGACTCTACAGTGGACAATTACAACTCGATGTTGGGAAACTAGAATGTTACCACGGCAACAAAGGTACAAACGCTATCTTCTTTTTATATAATTATATGCCATATTTTGTTCACCAAAATATGCTGACTGACAAGGTTTCGTAAAGATCTGTGCCTATGCGTGGCCAAGTTTGGTTGATGGTTACAGAAAATATGTATTAATATTTTAATAATGAACCAAACTACTTAACGAGTTTGAAAGATTAAGCGTTTGGTCATTAAAAATGTTGTCTTTATAATCATTTGCTTATTTCCAAAGGGCGACGCATTGGTGTATGCCTGACCATATAATGTAAAGTTGAGGGTAGGTAACTCAAGACTATGTAATATTGTTTAGAAATAAAAGATATGTAACAATGAAAGCCATTATCGTACATTCAATAAGATAGTTGAAACCAGATCCACGTATTTCTTCCTCAGAGTTCAACCATTCAAACATTCTCGAATTCTTTAAAGAATGTTTGAGACCATAAAGTAAATCGTGATACCAAGAAAGTCTGTCTGATTTCCCGAACGCCTCGGTGGTGTAGTGGTAGAGCGTCCGCCTCGGTGCGGGAGGTTGTGGGTTTGACACATGGTCGGATTAAACAAAATACTTTAAACTGGTAGTAAAAGATGCCCTCCTTGGCGCTCAGGGTAACGGGGTTAGCATTACGACTGACTGCCTGGTTTCAGGATTAAAGGACCAGTAGTACTGGTAACTGAACCAGAAAACACCGTGATATAACTGAAACATTATTGAAAGAGGCTTAAAACACAAAATAATCAATCTGTCTGATTTCAAATTCGTTAACCCCCACCATAAATGAAGGGTTTCCTGTCTTGTCACTCAAATAAGGAGTCTAATGTTCAAATAAACAACCGACGGGTTTTCTCCTTATCTTATGATATATTCTTTTTTCATCATTCAAAACTATTATATATATTGTTATAGTTTTAAAAATGCGCTATGTACGATGCATGTTCAAGGTAAAAGTATAATGCTGTCAATTCGAAAGCGAATGCATTGACCTCACTTTGATATACCGTATAACACATATCACGCAGTACGCAACTTAACACTTTCCCATATACAACACATTTTCAGCCATTTTTTAATTGGGGTCTTATGCCGTTTTCAACATTATTTCAGTTATTTGACGGCGACAGTTCACATATTTATGATCCCTAGGTAAAGAAACCAGTCCCAGGCTAGGAAAAAAGGCACTCCACCATAAACGTCATGCCGCGACTTTTAATCGAACCGGGGACGCCCGGTTTCAAAACCCCGACGCTAACCACTCGAAAAGTGCAGATTTAAAATTTGCAGCAGACAAGTTTAACATTTTCGTGGCAAAACTATAGAAAATCTCTCTGAAGGAATGTATAATTATTTAATAGAATTAAAAGAATCCGATATAATCAGATCATACAAGGGCATCTACGACATATGGTTGTCAAACTCAAATTCCTTGGTGTTTTCCTAATTATAATTTTTTTTTTAAATATTTTAATAAACTCTATTAATGATCATCATATTTGCCTATCAAATACACGAGATATTATTATTACAGTTCTGGGAAGAATTAAATTAAAGAATTCGCCATAGTTTTTTGTTTGAAATGGTATTCGGATAAAGCCAAAAGCAGAGTGGAGAGAATACAATTCATGTCCATCTGCATGTTTAGGCATTGTTGTAAAAACACATGCATCCTATATGTCAGAGATGTTTAATGTTTCTAATGCAATATTGATATATGTATTACTAGAACATGTCAATTTTAATTTACATAGACTGGGAGTTCGTTATCAATTTAACAGTCGTAGAATACATTAACCCTATCCCACATACAACAACTCTGCCGCAGACGACTTTGAAAACTGATTTGCAAAAACGTAAACAAATCTCAGAACATAAAAAAAAAAAGTTTAATTATAAAAACTGTTGATAGCTTTGTGGTAAAAGCAGAAAGTGTCCATTATGAGAAAATGTTGTCCGTTTGCCACAATGTTTTCCACTCTATCATATAACTAAATCATCGTATAGGGAGTTTTTTTGTATTATAGTTTTGCCTAGATATTTTCAAAGTTGACTGCTGCAGATTTGGTGTATGTGGGAACGGATTAAAAAGTTAATTATACAATGTATTTTTTTTTTTTTTGGATTTAAAACATTTTCCCTTTTGATTCAGACTGTACAACGTCCGCCGACTGTACCATATCATCCACAGAATGCAATGAGGGAGCTTGTGTCTGTAAGACGAACTACACCTTTGTGTACGGCGTATGCAAGGAAGGTGAGATAACAATTGTCAAGGTACCAACTTGATCCAAAACACGGACGCATTTTGACGAATCTGCAGGAGACCTTTGAAAACATTGTAGAAACTAGAGAAATTGTTTTAATTAGCAATGACTGTTTTTTCCACAATGTTTACACCTATTATGTACAATAATTTTACTGTCGATGTCTATATATCTAAGAGTTTCAACTGTCATACCATGCCAAAGACACGCATAAGTCTATTCTAGTAATTTCAGTGTGTTTTATATTCTGCACCAAACTGGTAATTGCTATCAAAACCGTGACGTGGTTGTCAGTCAGACGCATCAATCTATATGAGCCGTTCAACGAGAAAACAAGCATTGTGGACTCTGCGTAAAGTATCGAACCGGATCATGCTTATATGCCGCGCAGGATAACCCGGACAGACACTTATCGCCTCCTGTAGATTGTCTGTTTCTGGAAACATTTTCCCCTGAGAAGGATTGTGTCGGCCCCGATTAGCCTGCGCGGATTGCGCAGTCTGATTTGTGTCGATAAATTACGCAGAATCCATAATGTTGGTTTCATCGTGGAACGGCTCATATTATTTGACATTTGAACAGATTTATGCAGATTCAAGTACATTTATAAGTTTTAATCCTTTATTACTGTAGATGAAGAAGTTGGAGGGTGGTGCTCATTTGGAGGCACGTGCAGAGATGCAAATGCTATTTGTGCTGCTAGTAATGTATGTCAATGTAAAAGTGAATTCTCCTACGTGGGTAATACCTGCCAAAAAGGTGAGCTGTCGACAGACATCGACTTAACGGATTTTCATAATCAATATGTACTCGGTTTAACACATAGTTCTCACAATAACAATACTTATCTCCATTGTTTGTCATTTTGATAGGCAAATTTACTATATGTTGAATAGAGAAATATCAAACATACTTTTATTAGATAATTGCCATATGGTTGTGAAACTCAAATTCCTTGGTGTTTTCTTAACTATCACCGTTTTTAAAAACATATTCTCTGTTAATGCTCATCATATATGCCTATTGAAATAGCAGACCAGTGAGAAAATCATTGTCGTTGTGGGTACTATGTATTACGTGATCATCTTATTTATATAAATGTATCAAGTTCTGCAATAATTGTACGGTTGTAGAGCTTGAACCACTAACATTTACATCTATATATTTCGTTCCATTGCAATTTTGACTTAGATTTCAACACAGAGCTACTGGAACGAAATGGTTTTTTTGTCACCAAATGTGAATAGTCCATGCACATAAATTTTCGAAGTATTTATTATCATACCAGAGAAAAAAATATTATTTGGCCATTGAATTTGGTCGACATTGGAGATGGAGTGCTCAGTGACAGTTTGTTTCACCAGATCGTAACGGTAGTTATAAACCGGTTTCACCAGACCGTAACGGTAGTTATAAACCGGTTTCACCAGATCGTAACGGTAGTTATAAATCGGTTTCACCAGACCGTAACGGTAGTTATAAACCGGTTTCACCAGATCGTAACGGTAGTTATAAACCGGTTTCACCAGATCGTAACGGTAGTTATAAACCGGTTTCACCTACACCTTGATTTATTATTTCTCTTTTGATTTTGATCAGATCGGGCAATGAGACAGTATATGTGTCTAAACAAGCTGACGAAAATAGCCTAATTTTTATGTTATCTATGTTAAATGGTAAACATTCGATGTTTTGTGTATATATCAATTCATGTTTATTAGAATAAATTGCAAGTGTTATTTTTTACTGTTTTATATTGTATATACTGCTTTGATTCGTTGTTTGACCAGAAACAGCGTAAATACGTATATACAATAGTGTCTATTGTCATGAAAACTCAGTGTTGGAATACAATTTTTCACAGTGGTTTGCTCAAAAACAACATCATCTTAGTTGTACACAATACAACCGTTTTGACTTTTTAATCTTTCCTACATTCAACAAATCTGCCGCAGATAACTTTAAAACTATAAATGGCAATAGAATGAAATATCTCAATAACTGAAAATATATGCATTGAATAAAATTAAAAACATTGTGACAAAGGGAGAAATTGCTCATGAGGTTTTCAAACGTAGTCCTCTGTAGATGCTTCAGAATGCGTCTGCACGTGAGAAAGGGTTAGCACGTGAGAAAGAGTTAACGCTGTTAAAGGGCTTCGTTATCGTTCGGTATATGGTATTCCCTTAACACCACATAGAAAACAGTTATCACATCATGAATATAGCTTTCTCTATCGTGATGTAAATTATCCCTTTCCCAGATACAGACGATTTCTGACGCCGCTGCAGCTGACGAATTTTGAAAACATTGTGACAAAGGAGAAATTGCTCATACTGAGCAATTTCTCATTTTGCCACAATGTCTTCCACTCTATTTAATAATTGAACTGTTTTTATTAATGGAGATTTTTCACGTCTTTGCGAATACATTTTCAAAGTCGTCTGCTGCAGATATTTTGTATGTGGGAAAGGGATTAATTCTCAAATGTATACTTACGTTAGTTGTGACTCAATATAATACATTTATGGAAATTAATATATCTATGTGTGATTTAGACGGCTCCGTTGGCGGAATGTGTGGTTCGTCATCAGGTGTTCAATGTACAGACGAACACTCCCAGTGTTTACCGTCGCAGAATGGTGTATGTGAATGTAGAACTGGATACCAGGATGTTTCCGGTGTCTGCAAACAAGGTATATTTTGATAAGTGTTCTTACTGTATAACATATTGGTTGCGTTTAGTAGTAATGCTAAATAACATATATCTTTGCAAGTGTTATACAATGCTTAAATCTTTGGATGATGCTTGACGCCGAACCTGGACTACTTACGTTAAAAACTTACTTTTTCTTTACAGATTTGGCTATGTGTGGATTATACAGGAAGTTGGAAACACCAACCATTTTTTTAAATGTTTTAAACGGCACTTTATGAACTGTTCCAAACAAAATTAGCCCAAATATTTTCAATTGTCATCGTCATTGTATGCGCTATTTATCTCTATAAACTCGATCGATCAGTATTTTGCGGGCATATGTATTATTTCAAGTGGGCATCGCTCACATTTACCTCGTGAGTAATAGCGTGCAATTCAACACATATGGTTCATTTTAAATCTTTTAAAAGGTAGTATCGAGAAGTACCCAAACCTTTCTTCCGACTCAAAATAAGGTGAACATTTATCGCCTGTTTGATCTCCACTGTTTAATTCCATGTTTTGTATAATGGAAGCAAAAGCGATTTGATATCTATACAGATGGCTGTATTGGCTGTACATGTCAAAACGATGTTGATTGTACGGGAACAAACACAGAATGCGGCACAGATTCAACGTGTCTTTGTACTGATGGTTACAGTGAAGTTGACGCCGTATGTCAGCAAGGTATCTATATTTTACACTCATGTACTTGAGAGCAAATAAACTGATATGATTTCTAAGACATTTTGGGCATTTTCTAGCCGTGTGGTCAGAGGGACGTATGCACGTGTCAATTAATGTTAACAATCAAACTAGTAATTTAGTAAATATAAAACTGATTACCTAGACTCTACAGTGGACAATTACAACTCGATGTTGGGAAACTAGAATGTTACCACGGCAAACAAAGGTACAAACGCTATCTTCTTTTTATATAATTATATGCCATATTTTGTTCACCAAAATATGCTGACTGACAAGGTTTCGTAAAGATCTGTGCCTATGCGTGGCCAAGTTTGGTTGATGGTTACAGAAAATATGTATTAATATTTTAATAATGAACCAAACTACTTAACGAGTTTGAAAGATTAAGCGTTTGGTCATTAAAAATGTTGTCTTTATAATCATTTGCTTATTTCAAAGGGCGACGCATTGGTGTATGCCTGACCATATAATGTAAAGTTGAGGGTAGGTAACTCAAGACTATGTAATATTGTTTAGAAATAAAAGATATGTAACAATGAAAGCCATTATCGTACATTCAATAAGATAGTTGAAACCAGATCCACGTATTTCTTCCTCAGAGTTCAACCATTCAAACATTCTCGAATTCTTTAAGAATGTTTGAGACCATAAAGTAAATCGTGATACCAAGAAAGTCTGTCTGATTTCCCGAACGCCTCGGTGGTGTAGTGGTAGAGCGTCCGCCTCGGTGCGGGAGGTTGTGGGTTTGACACATGGTCGGATTAAACAAAATACTTTAAACTGGTAGTAAAAGATGCCCTCCTTGGCGCTCAGGGTAACGGGGTTAGCATTACGACTGACTGCCTGGTTTCAGGATTAAAGGACCAGTAGTACTGGTAACTGAACCAGAAAACACCGTGATATAACTGAAACATTATTGAAAGAGGCTTAAAACACAAAATAATCAATCTGTCTGATTTCAAATTCGTTAACCCCCACCATAAATGAAGGGTTTCCTGTCTTGTCACTCAAATAAGGAGTCCTAATGTTCAAATAAACAACCGACGGGTTTTCTCCTTATCTTATGATATATTCTTTTTTCATCATTCAAAACTATTATATATATTGTTATAGTTTTAAAAATGCGCTATGTACGATGCATGTTCAAGGTAAAAGTATAATGCTGTCAATTCGAAAGCGAATGCATTGACCTCACTTTGATATACCGTATAACACATATCACGCAGTACGCAACTTAACACTTTCCCATATACAACACATTTTCAGCCATTTTTTAATTGGGGTCTTATGCCGTTTTCAACATTATTTCAGTTATTTGACGGCGACAGTTCACATATTTATGATCCCTAGGTAAAGAAACCAGTCCCAGGCTAGGAAAAAAGGCACTCCACCATAAACGTCATGCCGCGACTTTTAATCGAACCGGGGACGCCCGGTTTCAAAACCCCGACGCTAACCACTCGAAAAGTGCAGATTTAAAATTTGCAGCAGACAAGTTTAACATTTTCGTGGCAAAACTATAGAAAATCTCTCTGAAGGAATGTATAATTATTTAATAGAATTAAAAGAATCCGATATAATCAGATCATACAAGGGCATCTACGACATATGGTTGTCAAACTCAAATTCCTTGGTGTTTTCCTAATTATAATTTTTTTTTTAAATATTTTAATAAACTCTATTAATGATCATCATATTTGCCTATCAAATACACGAGATATTATTATTATAGTTCTGGGAAGAATTAAATTAAAGAATTCGCCATAGTTTTTTGTTTGAAATGGTATTCGGATAAAGCCAAAAGCAGAGTGGAGAGAATACAATTCATGTCCATCTGCATGTTTAGGCATTGTTGTAAAAACACATGCATCCTATATGTCAGAGATGTTTAATGTTTCTAATGCAATATTGATAGATGTATTACTAGAACATGTCAATTTTAATTTACATAGACTGGGAGTTCGTTATCAATTTAACAGTCGTAGAATACATTAACCCTATCCCACATACAACAACTCTGCCGCAGACGACTTTGAAAACTGATTTGCAAAAACGTAAACAAATCTCAGAACATAAAAAAAAAAAGTTTAATTATAAAAACTGTTGATAGCTTTGTGGTAAAAGCAGAAAGTGTCCATTATGAGAAAATGTTGTCCGTTTGCCACAATGTTTCCCACTCTATCATATAACTAAATCATCGTATAGGGAGTTTTTTTGTATTATAGTTTTGCCTAGATATTTTCAAAGTTGACTGCTGCAGATTTGGTGTATGTGGGAACGGATTAAAAAGTTAATTATACAATGTATTTTTTTTTTTTTTGGATTTAAAACATTTTCCCTTTTAATTCAGACTGTACAACGTCCGCCGACTGTACCATATCATCCACAGAATGCAACGAGGGAGCTTGTGTCTGTAAGACGAACTACACCTTTGTGTACGGCGTATGCAAGGAAGGTGAGATAACAATTGTCAAGGTACCAACTTGATCCAAAACACGGACGCATTTTGACGAATCTGCAGGAGACCTTTGAAAACATTGTAGAAACTAGAGAAATTGTTCTAATTAGCAATGACTGTTTTTTCCACAATGTTTACACCTATTATGTACAATAATTTTACTGTCGATGTCTATATATCTAAGAGTTTCAACTGTCATACCATGCCAAAGACACGCATAAGTCTATTCTAGTAATTTCAGTGTGTTTTATATTCTGCACCAAACTGGTAATTGCTATCAAAACCGTGACGTGGTTGTCAGTCAGACGCATCAATCTATATGAGCCGTTCAACGAGAAAACAAGCATTGTGGACTCTGCGTAAAGTATCGAACCGGATCATGCTTATATGCCGCGCAGGATAACCCGGACAGACACTTATCGCCTCCTGTAGATTGTCTGTTTCTGGAAACATTTTCCCCTGAGAAGGATTGTGTCGGCCCCGATTAGCCTGCGCGGATTGCGCAGTCTGATTTGTGTCGATAAATTACGCAGAATCCATAATGTTGGTTTCATCGTGGAACGGCTCATATTATTTGACATTTGAACAGATTTATGCAGATTCAAGTACATTTATAAGTTTTAATCCTTTATTACTGTAGATGAAGAAGTTGGAGGGTGGTGCTCATTTGGAGGCACGTGCAGAGATGCAAATGCTATTTGTGCTGCTAGTAATGTATGTCAATGTAAAAGTGAATTCTCCTACGTGGGTAATACCTGCCAAAAAGGTGAGCTGTCGACAGACATCGACTTAACGGATTTTCATAATCAATATGTACTCGGTTTAACACATAGTTCTCACAATAACAATACTTATCTCCATTGTTTGTCATTTTGATAGGCAAATTTACTATATGTTGAATAGAGAAATATCAAACATACTTTTATTAGATAATTGCCATATGGTTGTGAAACTCAAATTCCTTGGTGTTTTCTTAACTATCACAGTTTTTAAAAACATATTCTCTGTTAATGCTCATCATATATGCCTATTGAAATAGCAGACCAGTGAGAAAATCATTGTCGTTGTGGGTACTATGTATTACGTGATCATCTTATTTATATAAATGTATCAAGTTCTGCAATAATTGTACGGTTGTAGAGCTTGAACCACTAACATTTACATCTATATGTTTCCTTCCATTGCAATTTTGACTTAGATTTCAACACAGAGCTACTGGAACGAAATGTTTTTTTTGTCACCAAATGTGAATAGTCCATGCACATAAATTTTCGAAGTATTTATTATCATACCAGAGAAAAAAATATTATTTGGCCATTGAATTTGGTCGATATTGGAGATGGAGTGCTCAGTGACAGTTTGTTTCACCAGATCGTAACGGTAGTTATAAACCGGTTTCACCAGACCGTAACGGTAGTTATAAACCGGTTTCACCAGATCGTAACGGTAGTTATAAATCGGTTTCACCAGACCGTAACGGTAGTTATAAACCGGTTTCACCAGATCGTAACGGTAGTTATAAACCGGTTTCACCAGATCGTAACGGTAGTTATAAACCGGTTTCACCTACACCTTGATTTATTATTTCTCTTTTGATTTTGATCAGATCGGGCAATGAGACAGTATATGTGTCTAAACAAGCTGACGAAAATAGCCTAATTTTTATGTTATCTATGTTAAATGGTAAACATTCGATGTTTTGTGTATATATCAATTCATGTTTATTAGAATAAATTGCAAGTGTTATTTTTTACTGTTTTATATTGTATATACTGCTTTGATTCGTTGTTTGACCAGAAACAGCGTAAATACGTATATACAATAGTGTCTATTGTCATGAAAACTCAGTGTTGGAATACAATTTTTCACAGTGGTTTGCTCAAAAACAACATCATCTTAGTTGTACACAATACAACCGTTTTGACTTTTTAATCTTTCCTACATTCAACAAATCTGCCGCAGATAACTTTAAAACTATAAATGGCAATAGAATGAAATATCTCAATAACTGAAAATATATGCATTGAATAAAATTAAAAACATTGTGACAAAGGGAGAAATTGCTCATGAGGTTTTCAAACGTAGTCCTCTGTAGATGCTTCAGAATGCGTCTGCACGTGAGAAAGGGTTAGCACGTGAGAAAGAGTTAACGCTGTTAAAGGGCTTCGTTATCGTTCGGTATATGGTATTCCCTTAACACCACATAGAAAACAGTTATCACATCATGAATATAGCTTTCTCTATCGTGATGTAAATTATCCCTTTCCCAGATACAGACGATTTCTGACGCCGCTGCAGCTGACGAATTTTGAAAACATTGTGACAAAGGAGAAATTGCTCATACTGAGCAATTTCTCATTTTGCCACAATGTCTTCCACTCTATTTAATAATTGAACTGTTTTTATTAATGGAGATTTTTCACGTCTTTGCGAATACATTTTCAAAGTCGTCTGCTGCAGATATTTTGTATGTGGGAAAGGGATTAATTCTCAAATGTATACTTACGTTAGTTGTGACTCAATATAATACATTTATGGAAATTAATATATCTATGTGTGATTTAGACGGCTCCGTTGGCGGAATGTGTGGTTCGTCATCAGGTGTTCAATGTACAGACGAACACTCCCAGTGTTTACCGTCGCAGAATGGTGTATGTGAATGTAGAACTGGATACCAGGATGTTTCCGGTGTCTGCAAACAAGGTATATTTTGATAAGTGTTCTTACTGTATAACATATTGGTTGCGTTTAGTAGTAATGCTAAATAACATATATCTTTGCAAGTGTTATACAATGCTTAAATCTTTGGATGATGCTTGACGCCGAACCTGGACTACTTACGTTAAAAACTTACTTTTTCTTTACAGATTTGGCTATGTGTGGATTATACAGGAAGTTGGAAACACCAACCATTTTTTAAAATGTTTTAAACGGCACT
The DNA here is from genome assembly GCA_031761405.1 of Serripes groenlandicus. Classification (NCBI taxonomy): domain Eukaryota; kingdom Metazoa; phylum Mollusca; class Bivalvia; order Cardiida; family Cardiidae; genus Serripes; species Serripes groenlandicus. The sequence continues at coordinate 72,424,208 of JASEVX010000005.1, forward strand.
TTATGAACTGTTCCAAACAAAATTAGCCCAAATATTTTCAATTGTCATCGTCATTGTATGCGCTATTTATCTCTATAAACTCGATCGATCAGTATTTTGCGGGCATATGTATTATTTCAAGTGGGCATCGCTCACATTTACCTCGTGAGTAATAGCGTGCAATTCAACACAGATGGTTCATTTTAAATCTTTTAAAAGGTAGTATCGAGAAGTACCCAAACCTTTCTTCCGACTCAAAATAAGGTGAACATTTATCGCCTGTTTGATCCCCACTGTTTAATTCCATGTTTTGTATAATGGAAGCAAAAGCGATTTGATATCTATACAGATGGCTGTATTGGCTGTACATGTCAAAACGATGTTGATTGTACGGGAACAAACACAGAATGCGGCACAGATTCAACGTGTCTTTGTACTGATGGTTACAGTGAAGTTGACGCCGTATGTCAGCAAGGTATCTATATTTTACACTCATGTACTTGAGAGCAAATAAACTGATATGATTTCTAAGACATTTTGGGCATTTTCTAGCCGTGTGGTCAGAGGGACGTATGCACGTGTCAATTAATGTTAACAATCAAACTAGTAATTTAGTAAATATAAAACTGATTACCTAGACTCTACAGTGGACAATTACAACTCGATGTTGGGAAACTAGAATGTTACCATGGCAACAAAGGTACAAACGCTATCTTCTTTTTATATAATTATATGCCATATTTTGTTCACCAAAATATGCTGACTGACAAGGTTTCGTAAAGATCTGTGCCTATGCGTGGCCAAGTTTGGTTGATGGTTACAGAAATTATGTATTAATATTTTAATAATGAACCAAACTACTTAACGAGTTTGAAAGATTAAGCGTTTGGTCATTAAAAATGTTGTCTTTATAATCATTTGCTTATTTCCAAAGGGCGACGCATTGGTGTATGCCTGACCATATAATGTAAAGTTGAGGGTAGGTAACTCAAGACTATGTAATATTGTTTAGAAATAAAAGATATGTAACAATGAAAGCCATTATCGTACATTCAATAAGATAGTTGAAACCAGATCCACGTATTTCTTCCTCAGAGTTCAACCATTCAAACATTCTCGAATTCTTTAAAGAATGTTTGAGACCATAAAGTAAATCGTGATACCAAGAAAGTCTGTCTGATTTCCCGAACGCCTCGGTGGTGTAGTGGTAGAGCGTCCGCCTCGGTGCGGGAGGTTGTGGGTTTGACACATGGTCGGATTAAACAAAATACTTTAAACTGGTAGTAAAAGATGCCCTCCTTGGCGCTCAGGGTAACGGGGTTAGCATTACGACTGACTGCCTGGTTTCAGGATTTAAGGACCAGTAGTACTGGTAACTGAACCAGAAAACACCGTGATATAACTGAAACATTATTGAAAGAGGCTTAAAACACAAAATAATCAATCTGTCTGATTTCAAATTCGTTAACCCCCACCATAAATGAAGGGTTTCATGTCTTGTCACTCAAATAAGGAGTCTAATGTTCAAATAAACAACCGACGGGTTTTCTCCTTATCTTATGATATATTCTTTTTTCATCATTCAAAACTATTATATATATTGTTATAGTTTTAAAAATGCGCTATGTACGATGCATGTTCAAGGTAAAAGTATAATGCTGTCAATTCGAAAGCGAATGCATTGACCTCACTTTGATATACCGTATAACACATATCACGCAGTACGCAACTTAACACTTTCCCATATACAACACATTTTCAGCCATTTTTTAATTGGGGTCTTATGCCGTTTTCAACATTATTTCAGTTATTTGACGGCGACAGTTCACATATTTATGATCCCTAGGTAAAGAAACCAGTCCCAGGCTAGGAAAAAGGGCACTCCACCATAAACGTCATGCAGCGACTTGGAATCGAACCGGGGACGCCCGGTTTCAAAACCCCGACGCTAACCACTCGAAAAGTGTAGATTTAAAATTTGCAGAAGACAAGTTTAACATTTTCGTGGCAAAACTATAGAAAATCTCTCTGAAGGAATGTATAATTATTTAATAGAATTAAAAGAATCCGATATAATCAGATCATACAAGGGCATCTACGACATATGGTTGTCAAACTCAAATTCCTTGGTGTTTTCCTAATTATAATTTTTTTTTTAAATATTTTAATAAACTCTATTAATGATCATCATATTTGCCTATCAAATACACGAGATATTATTATTACAGTTCTGGGAAGAATTAAATTAAAGAATTCGCCATAGTTTTTTGTTTGAAATGGTATTCGGATAAAGCCAAAAGCAGAGTGGAGGGAATACAATTCATGTCCATCTGCATGTTTAGGCATTGTTGTAAAAACACATGCATCCTATATGTCAGAGATGTTTAATGTTTCTAATGCAATATTGATAGATGTATTACTAGAACATGTCAATTTTAATTTACATAGACTGGGAGTTCGTTATCAATTTAACAGTCGTAGAATACATTAACCCTATCCCACATACAACAACTCTGCCGTAGACGACTTTGAAAACTGATTTGCAAAAACGTAAACAAATCTCAGAACATAAAAAAAAAAAGTTTAATTATAAAAACTGTTGATAGCTTTGTGGTAAAATCAGAAAGTGTCCATTATGAGAAAATGTTGTCCGTTTGCCACAATGTTTTCCACTCTATCATATAACTAAATCATCGTATAGGGAGTTTTTTTGTATTATAGTTTTGCCTATATAGTTTCAAAGTTGACTGCTGCAGATTTGGTGTATGTGGGAACGGATTAAAAAGTTAATTATACAATGTATTTCTTTTTTTTTTTTGGATTTAAAACATTTTCCCCTTTGATTCAGACTGTACAACGTCCGCCGACTGTACCATATCATCCACAGAATGCAATGAGGGAGCTTGTGTCTGTAAGACGAACTACACCTTTGTGTACGGCGTATGCAAGGAAGGTGAGATAACAATTGTCAAGGTACCAACTTGATCCAAAACACGGACGCATTTTGACGAATCTGCAGGAGACCTTTGAAAACATTGTGGAAACTAGAGAAATTGTTCTAATTAGCAATGACTGTTTTTTCCACAATGTTTACACCTATTATGTACCATAATTTTACTGTCGATGTCTATATATCTAAGAGTTTCAACTGTCATACCATGCCAAAGACACGCATAAGTCTATTCTAGTAATTTCAGTGTGTTTTATATTCTGCACCAAACTGGTAATTGCTATCAAAACCGTGACGTGGTTGTCAGCCAGACGCATCAATCTATATGAGCCGTTCAACGAGAAAACCAGCATTGTGGACTTTGCGTAAAGTATCGAACCGGATCATGCTTATATGCCGCGCAGGATAACCCGGACAGACACTTATCGCCTCCTGTAGATTGTCTGTTTCTGGAAACATTTTCCCCTGAGAAGGATTGTGTCGGCCCCGATTAGCCTGCGCGGATTGCGCAGTCTGATTTGGGTCGATAAATTACGCAGAATCCATAATGTTGGTTTCATCGTGGAACGGCTCATATTATTTGACATTTGAACAGATTTATGCAGATTCAAGTACATTTATAAGTTATAATCCTTTATTACTGTAGATGAAGAAGTTGGAGGGTGGTGCTCATTTGGAGGCACGTGCAGAGATGCAAATGCTATTTGTGTTGCTAGTAATGTATGTCAATGTAAAAGTGGATTCTCCTACGTGGGTAATACCTGCCAAAAAGGTGAGCTGTCGACAGACATCGACTTAACGGATTTTCATAATCAATATGTACTCGGTTTAACACATAGTTCTCACAATAACAATACTTATCTCCCTTGTTTGTCATTTTGATAGGCAAATTTACTATATGTTGAATAGAGAAATATCAAACATACTTTTATTAGATAATTGCCATATGGTTGTGAAACTCAAATTCCTTGGTGTTTTCTTAACTATCACAGTTTTTAAAAACATATTCCCTGTTAATGCTCATCATATATGCCTATTGAAATAGCAGACCAGTGAGAAAATCATTGTCGTTGTGGGTACTATGTATTACGTGATCATCTTATTTATATAAATGTATCAAGTTCTGCAATAATTGTACGGTTGTAGAGCTTGAACCACTAACATTTACATCTATATGTTTCCTTCCATTGCAATTTTGACTTAGATTTCAACACAGAGCTACTGGAACGAAATGTTTTTTTTGTCACCAAATGTGAATAGTCCATGCACATAAATTTTCGAAGTATTTATTATCATACCAGAGAAAAAAATATTATTTGGCCATTGAATTGGGTCGACATTGGAGATGGAGTGCTCAGTGACAGTTTGTTTCACCAGATCGTAACGGTAGTTATAAACCGGTTTCCCCAGATCGTAACGGTAGTTATAAACCGGTTTCACCAGACCGTAACGGTAGTTATAAACCGGTTTCATCAGATCGTAACGGTAGTTATAAATCGGTTTCACCAGACCGTAACGGTAGTTATAAACCGGTTTCACCAGATCGTAACGGTAGTTATAAACCGGTTTCACCAGATCGTAACGGTAGTTATAAACCGGTTTCACCTACACCTTGATTTATTATTTCTCTTTTGATTTTGATCAGATCGGGCAATGAGACAGTATATGTGTCTAAACAAGCTGACGAAAATAGCCTAATTTTTATGTTATCTATGTTAAATGGTAAACATTCGATGTTTTGTGTATATATCAATTCATGTTTATTAGAATAAATTGCAAGTGTTATTTTTTACTGTTTTATATTGTATATACTGCTTTGATTCGTTGTTTGACCAGAAACAGCGTAAATACGTATATACAATAGTGTCTATTGTCATGAAAACTCAGTGTTGGAATACAATTTTTCACAGTGGTTTGCTCAAAAACAACATCATCTTAGTTGTACACAATACAACCGTTTTGACTTTTTAATCTTTCCTACATTCAACAAATCTGCCGCAGATAACTTTAAAACTATAAATGGCAATAGAATGAAATATCTCAATAACTGAAAATATATGCATTGAATAAAATTAAAAACATTGTGACAAAGGGAGAAATTGCTCATGAGGTTTTCAAACGTAGTCCTCTGTAGATGCTTCAGAATGCGTCTGCACGTGAGAAAGGGTTAGCACGTGAGAAAGAGTTAACGCTGTTAAAGGGCTTCGTTATCGTTCGGTATATGGTATTCCCTTAACACCACATAGAAAACAGTTATCACATCATGAATATAGCTTTCTCTATCGTGATGTAAATTATCCCTTTCCCAGATACAGACGATTTCTGACGCCGCTGCAGCTGACGAATTTTGAAAACATTGTGACAAAGGAGAAATTGCTCATACTGAGCAATTTCTCATTTTGCCACAATGTCTTCCACTCTATTTAATAATTGAACTGTTTTTATTAATGGAGATTTTTCACGTCTTTGCGAATACATTTATGTAAATTAATATATCTATGTGTGATTTAGACGGCTCCGTTGGCGGAATGTGTGGTTCGTCATCAGGTGTTCAATGTACAGACGAACACTCCCAGTGTTTACCGTCGCAGAATGGTGTATGTGAATGTAGAACTGGATACCAGGATGTTTCCGGTGTCTGCAAACAAGGTATATTTTGATAAGTGTTCTTACTGTATAACATATTGGTTGCGTTTAGTAGTAATGCTAAATAACATATATCTTTGCAAGTGTTATACAATGCTTAAATCTTTGGATGATGCTTGACGCCGAACCTGGACTACTTACGTTAAAAACTTACTTTTTCTTTACAGATTTGGCTATGTGTGGATTATACAGGAAGTTGGAAACACCAACCATTTTTTAAAATGTTTTAAACGGCACTTTATGAACTGTTCCAAACAAAATTAGCCCAAATATTTTCAATTGTCATCGTCATTGTATGCGCTATTTATCTCGATAAACTCGATCGATCAGTATTTTGCGGGCATATGTATTATTTCAAGTGGGCATCGCTCACATTTACCTCGTGAGTAATAGCGTGCAATTCAACACAGATGGTTCATTTTAAATCTTTTAAAAGGTAGTATCGAGAAGTACCCAAACCTTTCTTCCGACTCAAAATAAGTTGAACATTTATCGCCTGTTTGATTCCCACTGTTTAATTCCATGTTTTGTATAATGGAAGCAAAAGCGATTTGATATCTATACAGATGGCTGTATTGGCTGTACATGTCAAAACGATGTTGATTGTACGGGAACAAACACAGAATGCGGCACAGATTCAATGTGTCTTTGTACTGATGGTTACAGTGAAGTTGACGCCGTATGTCAGCAAGGTATCTATATTTTACACTCATGTACTTGAGAGCAAATAAACTGATATGATTTCTAAGACATTTTGGACATTTTCTAGCCGTGTGGTCAGAGGGACGTATGCACGTGTCAATTAATGTTAACAATCAAACTAGTAATTTAGTAAATATAAAACTGATTTTCCTAGACTCTACAGTGGACAATTACAACTCGATGTTGGGAAACTAGAATGTTACCATGGCAACAAAGGTACAAACGCTATCTTCTTTTTATATAATTATATGCCATATTTTGTTCAACGAAATATGCTGACTGACAAGGTTTCGTAAAGATCTGTGCCTATGCGTGGCCAAGTTTGGTTGATGGTTACAGAAAATATGTATTAATATTTTAATAATGAACCAAACTACTTAACGAGTTTGAAAGATTAAGCGTTTGGTCATTAAAAATGTTGTCTTTATAATCATTTGCTTATTTCCAAAGGGCGACGCATTGGTGTATGCCTGACCATATAATGTAAAGTTGAGGGTAGGTAACTCAAGACTATGTAATATTGTTTAGAAATAAAAGATATGTAACAATGAAAGCCATTATCGTACATTCAATAAGATAGTTGAAACCAGATCCACGTATTTCTTCCTCAGAGTTCAACCATTCAAACATTCTCGAAGTCTTTAAAGAATGTTTGAGACCATAAAGTAAATCGTGATACCAAGAAAGTCTGTCTGATTTCCCGAACGCCTCGGTGGTGTAGTGGTAGAGCGTCCGCCTCGGTGCGGGAGGTTGTGGGTTTGACACATGGTCGGATTAAACAAAATACTTTAAACTGGTAGTAAAAGATGCCCTCCTTGGCGCTCAGGGTAACGGGGTTAGCATTACGACTGACTGCCTGGTTTCAGGATTAAAGGACCAGTAGTTCTGGTAACTGAACCAGAAAACACCGTGATATAACTGAAACATCATTGAAAGAGGCTTAAAACACAAAATAATCAATCTGTCTGATTTCAAACTCGTTAACCCCCCACCATAAATGAAGGGTTTCCTGTCTTGTCACTCAAATAAGGAGTCTAATGTTTTTCCTTATCTTATGATATATTCTTTTTTCATCATTCAAAACTATTATATATATTGTTATAGTTTTAAAAATGCGCTATGTACGATGCATGTTCAAGGTAAAAGTATAATGCTGTCAATTCGAAAGCGAATGCATTGACCTCACTTTGATATACCGTATAATACATATCACGCAGTACGCAACTAAACACTTTCCCATATACAACACATTTTCAGCCATTTTTTAATTGGGGTCTTATGTTCAACATTATTTCAGTTATTTGACGGCGACAGTTCACATATTTATGATCCCTAAGTAAAGAAACCAGTCCCAGGCTAGGAAAAAGGGCACTCCACCATAAACGTCATGCCGCGACTTGGAATTGAACCGGGGACGCCCGGTTTCAAAACCCCGACGCTAACCACTCGAAAAGTGCAGATTTAAAATTTGCAGCAGACAAGTTTAACATTTTCGTGGCAAAACTATAGAAAATCTCTCTGAAGGAATGTATAATTATTTAATAGAATTAAAAGAATCCGATATAATCAGATCATACAAGGGCATCTACGACATATGGTTGTCAAACACAAATTCCTTGGTGTTTTCCTAATTATATATATTTTTTTAAATATTTTAATAAACTCTATTAATGATCATCATATATGCCTATCAAATACACGAGATATTATTATTACAGTTCTGGGAAGAATTAAATTAAAGAATTCGCCATAGTTTTTTGTTTGAAATGGTATTCGGATAAAGCCAAAAGCAGAGTGGAGGGAATACAATTCATGTCCATCTGCATGTTTAGGCATTGTTGTAAAAACACATGCATCCTATATGTCAGAGATGTTTAATGTTTCTAATGCAATATTGATAGATGTATTACTAGAACATGTCAATTTTAATTTTCATAGACTGGGAGTTCGTTATCAATTTAACAGTCGTAGAATACATTAACCCTATCCCACATACAACAACTCTGTCGCAGACGACTTTGAAAACTGATTTGCAAAAACGTAAACAAATCTCAGAACATAAAAAAAAAAAATTAATTATAAAAACTGTTGATAGCTTTGTGGTAAAAGCAGAAAGTGTGCATTATGAGAACATGTTGTCCGTTTGCCACAATGTTTTCCACTCTATCATATAACTAAATCATCGTATAGGGAGTTTTTTTGTATTATAGTTTTGCCTAGATATTTTCAAAGTTGACTGCTGCAGATTTGGTGTATGTGGGAACGGATTAAAAAGTTAATTATACAATGTATTTCTTTTTTTTTTTGGATTTAAAATATTTTCCCTTTTGATTCAGACTGTACAACGTCCGCCGACTGTACCATATCATCCACAGAATGCAATGAGGGAGCTTGTGTCTGTAAGACGAACTACACCTTTGTGTATGGCGTATGCAAGGAAGGTGAGATAACAATTGTCAAGGTACCAACTTGATCCAAAACACGGATGCATTTTGACGAATCTGTAGGAGACCTTTGAAAACATTGTAGAAACTAGAGAAATTGTTCTAATTAGCAATGACTGTTTTTTCCACAATGTTTACACCTAATATGTACAATACTTTTACTGTCGATGTCTATATATCTAAGAGTTTCAACTGTCATACCATGCCACAGACACGCATAAGTCTATTCTAGTAATTTCAGTGTGTTTTATATTTTGCACCAAACTGGTAATTGCTATCAAAACCGTGACGTGGTTGTCAGTCAGTCAAGACGCATCAATCTATATGAGCCGTTCAACGAGAAAACCAACAATGTGGACTCTGCGTAAAGTATCGAACCGGATCATGCTTATATGCCGCGCAGGATAACCCGGACAGACACTTATCGCCTCCTGTAGATTGTCTGTTTCTGGAAACATTTTCCCCTGAGAAGGATTGTGTCGGCCCCGATTAGCCTGCGCGGATTGCGCAGTCTGATTTGTGTCGATAAATTATGCAGAATCCATAATGTTGGTTTCATCGTGGAACGGCTCATATTATTTGACATTTGAACAGATTTATACAGATTCAAGTACATTTATAAGTTATAATCCTTTATTACTGTAGATGAAGAAGTTGGAGGGTGGTGCTCATTTGGAGGCACGTGCAGAGATGCAAATGCTATTTGTGCTGCTAGTAATGTATGTCAATGTACAAGTGGATTCTCCTACGTGGGTAATACCTGCCAAAAAGGTGAGCTGTCGACAGACATCGACTAAACGTGTTTTCATATATCAATATGTACTAGGTTTAATAGATAGTTCTCACAATAACAATACTTATCTCCCTTGTTTGTCATTTTGATAGGCTAATTTACTATATGTTGAATAGAGAAATATCAAATGTACTTTTATTAGATAATTGCCATATGGTTGTGAAACTCAAATTCCTTGGTGTTTTCCTAACTATCACAGTTTTTAAAAACATAGTCTCTGTTAATGCTCATCATATTTGCTTATCAAAATAGCAGACATGTGAGATATTCATTGTCGTTGTGGGAATTATGTATTACGTTTGCCTCTTTTGTATATAAATGTATCCAGTTCTGCAATAATTGTACGATTGTAGAGTATAAACCACTAACTTTTACATCTATATGTTTCCTTCCCATTGCAATTTTGCCTTAGATTCCAACACAGAGCTACTGGGACAAAAGGTTTTTTTTGTCGCCAAATGTGAATAGTTGGACATAAATTTTCGAAGTATTTATTACCACACCAGAGAAAAAAATATGATTTGGCCATTGATTTGTGTCGACATTGGAGATGGAGTGCTCAGTGACAGTTTGTTTCACCAGATCGTAACGGTAGTTATAAACTGTTTATCACCTGCACCTTAATTCAATATTTCTCTTTCGTTTTTGATCAGATCGGGCAATGAGACAGTATATGCGTTCTAGTCAAGCTTACCAAAATAGCCTCATTTTTATGTTATCTATGTTAAATGATAAACATTCGATGTGTTGTGTTTATTTCATGTTTATTTAAATCAATTGCATGGTGTTTTTTTTACTTTTTTATATTGTATATATTACTTTGATTTGTTGTTTGACCAGAAACAATGTAGATACGTCAATACAATAGTGTCTATTGTCATGACAACTCAGTGCTAGGAATACAATTTTTTCACAGTGTTTTGCTAAAACACAATATCATCTTAGCTGTCCATAATACAACCGCTTTGAGATTTTAATCTTTCCCACATGCAACAAATTTGCCGCAGACGACTTTAAAAATATAAATGGCAATAGAATGAAATATCTCAATAAATGAAAATATATGCATTGAATAAAATTGAAAATATTGTGGCAAAGAGAGAAACTGCTCATGAAGTTCTCAAAAGAAGTCCTCTGTAGATGCTTCAGAATACGTCTGCACGTGAGAAAGGGTTAGCACGTGTTAAAGGGTTTTTGTTATCGCTCGTTATAGGGTATTCTCTTTACACAACATGGAAGACATTTATTACAGCACACTGGGCTTTTAAGCATAAATATAGATTTCTCTACCGTGATGTTATTTACCCCAGCAGACGGCTTTTGAAAACATCGTTACAAAAGGAGAAATTGCACATATTGAGAATTTTGCCACAATGTTTTCAACTCTATTTAATAATTGAACTGTTATTAATGGAGCATTTTACGTCTTTGCGAATATATTTTCAAAGTCGACTGCTGCAGATCTTTTGTTTGTTGGAAAGGGATTAATTCTTAAATGTTTACTTGCGTTAGTTGTGACTGAATATAAGACATTTATGGAAATTAATATATCTATGTGTGATTTAGACGGCTCCGTTGGCGGAATGTGTGGTTCGTCATCAGGTGTTCAATGTACAGACGAACACTCCGAGTGTTTACCGTCGCAAAATGGTGTATGTGAATGTACAACTGGATACCAGGATGTTTCCGGTGTCTGCAAACAAGGTATATTTTGATTACTGTTCTTACTGTATAAAATATTGGTGTCGTTTAGTAAGTAATGCTAAATAACATATATCTTCGCAAGTGTTATACAATGCTTAAATCTGTGGATGATGCATGACGCCGAACCTAGACTACTTACGTTAAAAACTTACTTTTTCTTTACGGATTTGGCTTTTTGTGGATTACACAGGACGTTGGAAACACCAACCATCTTTTTAAATGTTTCAAACTGCACTTTATGGACTGTTCCAAACAAAACGAGCACAAATATTTCAAATATTTTCAATTGTCATCGTCATTGTATGCGCTATTTAACTCTATAAACTCGACCGATCAGTATTTTGCGGGCATATGTATTATTTCAAGTGGGCATCGCTCACATTTACCTCGTGAGTAATAGCGTGCAATTCAACACAGATGGTTCATTTTAAATCTTTTAAAAGGTAGTATCGAGAAGTACCCAAACCTTTCTTCCGACTCAAAATAAGGTGAACATTTATCGCCTGTTTGATCCCCACTGTTTAATTCCATGTTTTGTATAATGGAAGCAAAAGCGATTTGATATCTATACAGATGGCTGTATTGGCTGTACATGTCAAAACGATGTTGATTGTACGGGAACAAACACAAAATGCGGCACAGATTCAACGTGTCTTTGTACTGATGGTTACAGTGAAGTTGACGCCGTATGTCAGCAAGGTATCTATATTTTACACTCATGTACTTGAGAGCAAATAAACTGATATGATTTCTAAGAAATCTTCGACATTTTCTAGTGCTGTTGTCAGAGGGACGTATGCACGTGTCAATTAATGTTCACAATTAAACTAGTAATTTAGTCAATATAAAATTGATTTTCCTCGACTCTACCGTGGACAATTACAACTTGATGTTGGGAAACTAGACTGTTACCATGGCAACAAAGTTACAAACGCTATCTTTTTTTATATAATTATATGCCATAAAACACAAATAATCAATCTGTCTGATTTCAAATTCAATAACCCCCCCCCCCCCCCCCCCCCCCCCCCCCCAACACACCAATACATGAAGGATTTCCTGTCTTGTCACTCAAATAAGGAGTCTAAATAAACGGCGAAATGTTCAAATAAACAACCGACGGGTTTTCTCCTTATCTTATGACGTATTTTTTTTTCATCTTTAAAAACTAACGATTTGCTCAATGATATTGAAATATTTGGCAAAACGTTAATTGTTATAGTTTTAAAAATGCGCTATGTACGATGCATGTTCAAGGTAAAAGTATAATGCTGTTAATTCGAAAGCGAATGCATTGACCTCACTTTGATATACCGTATAACACATATCACGCAGTACGCAACTTAACACTTTCCCAAATACAACACATTTTCAACCTTTTTTTAATTGGGGTCCTACGCCGTTTTCAACATTATTTCAGTTATTTGACGGCGACAGTTCACATATTTATGATCCCTAGGTAAGGAAACCAGTACCAGGCTAGGAAAAAGGGCACTCTACCATGAACGTCGTGCCGCGAATGGGGATCGAACCCGAGACGTCCGGTTTCAAAACCTCGACACCAACCACTCGAAAAGGGCAGATTTAAAATTTGCAGCAGACAAGTTTAAAACTTTCGTGGCAAAACTATAGAAAATCTCTCTGAAGGAATGTATAATTATTTAATAGAATTGAAAGAATCCGATATAATCAGAGATCATACAAGGGCATCTACGACATATGGTTGGCAAATTCAAATTACTTGGTGTTTTCCTAATTATCACATTTTTTTTAAATATTTTAATAAACTCTATTAATGATCATCATATTTGCCTATCAAATACACGAGATATTATTATTACAGTTCTGGGAACTACTATAGAAACGTAGTCTTATACCGATAAAGTTGAAAACATTTTGAGAAACAAGTCAAATTGCATAATGAATCGATTAAAGAATTCGCCATAGTTTTTTGTTTGAAATGGTATTCGGATAAAGCCAAAAGCAGAGTGTAAGGAATAACATTTGTTTAAGCATTGTTGTAAAAACACATGCATCCTATATGTCAGAGATGTTTAATGTTTCTAATACAATATTGATAAAGGTATTACTAGAACATGTTCATTTTAATTTACATAGATTGGGAGTTCGTTATCAATTTAACAGTCGTAGAATACATTAACCCTATCCCACATACAACAACTCTGCCGCAGACGACTTTGTAAACTTATTTGCAAAAACGTAAACAAATCTCAGAACATAAAACATAAAAAAAAATAGTTTAATTATAAAAACTGTTGATAGTTTTGTGGTAAAAGCAGAACGTGTCCATTATGAGAAAATGTTGTCCTTTTGCCACAATGTTTTCCACTCTATCCAATCGCTTAATCATCGTATATGGAGGTTTTTTGTATTATAGTTTTGCCTAGATATTTTCAAAGTCGACTGCTGCAGATTTGGTGTATGTGGGAACGGATTAAACAGTTTACAATACACTGTTTTATTTTTATTTTTGGATTTAAAACATTTTCCTTTTTGATTCAGACTGTACAACGTCCGCCGACTGTACCATATCATCCACAGAATGCAATGAGGGAGTTTGTGTCTGTAAGACGAACTACACCTTTGTGTACGGCGTATGCAAGGAAGGTGAGATAACAATTGTCAAGGTACCAACTTGATCCAAAACACGGACGCATTTTGACGAATCTGCAGGAGACAACCTTTGAAAACATTGTAGAAAATGGAGAAATTGTTCTAATTAGCAATGACTGTTTTTGCCACAATGTTAACACCTATGTACAATAATTGTATTGTCGATGTCTATATATCTAAGAGTTTCAACTGTCATACCATGCCAAAGACACGCATAAGTCTATTCTAGTAATTTCAGTGTGTTTCATATTCTGAACCAAACTGGTACTTTACATTAAATAACTGCTATTAAAACCGTGACGTGGTTGTCAGTCAGACGCATCAATCTATATGAGCCGTTCCACGAGAAAACCAACATTGTAGACTCTGCGTAAGTATTGAACCAGATCATGCTTATATGCCGCGAAGACTAACCCGGACAGACACTTTTCGCCTCCTGTAGATTATGTGTTTCAGGAATCATTACTCTATACATATATTCTCCGGAGAAGGAATGTGTCGGTCCCGATTAGCCTGCGCGGATTGCGCAGGCTGATTTGGGTCGATACATTACGCAGAATCAATAAAGTTGGTTTTCTCGTGGAACGGCTCATATTATTTGACATTTGAACAGATGTATGCAGATTCAAGTACATTTATAAGTTATAAACCTTTATTACTGTAGATAAAGAAGTTGGTGGGCAGTGCTCATTTGGAGGCACGTGCAGAGATGCAAATGCCATTTGTGCTGCTAGTAATGTATGTCATTGTAAAAGTGGATTCTCCTACGTGGGTAATACCTGCCAAAAAGGTGAGCTGTCGACAGCCATCGACTAAACGTGTTTTCATATATCAATATGTACTCGGTTTAACACATAGTTCTCACAATAACACTACTTATCTCCCTTGTTAGTCATTTTGATAGGCAAATATACTATATGTTGAATAGAGAAATATCAAACATACTTTTATTAGATAATTGCCATATGGTTGTCAAACTCAAATTCCTTGGTGTTTTCTTAACTATCACAGTTTTTAAAAACATACTCTCTGTTAATGCTCATCATAATTGCCTATCAAAATAGCATACAAGAGAGATAATCATTGTGGTTGTGGGAATTATGTTTGACGTGATCATCTTTTTGATATAAATGTATCAAGTTCTGCAATAGTTGTACGGTTGTAGAGTATAAACCACTAACATTTACATCTATATGTTTCCTTCCCATTGCAATTTTGACTTAGATTTCAACACAGAGCTATTGGGACAAAATAAAAAAAAATTGTCACCATAATGTGAATAGTTGGACATAAATTCGAAGTATTTATTATCACACCAGTGAAAAAAATATGATTTGGCCATTGATTTGTGTCGACATTGGAGATGGAGTGCTCAGTGACAGTTTGTTTCACCAGATCGTAACGGTAGTTATAAACCGGTTTCACCAGATCGAAACGCTAGTTATAAACCGGTTTCACCAGATCGTAACGGTAGTTATAAACCGGTTTCACCAGATCATAACGGTTGTTATAAACCGGTTTCACCAGATCGTAACGGTAGTTATAAACCGGTTATCACCTGCACCTTAATTCAATATTTCTCTATCGTTTTTGATCAGATCGGGTAATGAGACAGTATATGCGTTCTAATCAAGCCTACCATAACAGCCTCATGTTTATGTTATCTTTTGTTTGTTTTATTGGTTTTTTACGCCGCTTTCAACATTATTTCAGTTAAATCACGTTCACTTATTCATGACCCCTTGGTAAACAAACCAGTACTTGGCTAGAAAATGTGCTTTGCCCAAGGGCACTCCACCTTGACCGTCGTGCCGCGACTTCTGATCGAACGCGGGACACCCGGTTTCAAATCCCCGATGCTAACCACTCGACCACGGCGAATTCCTTTTATGTTATCTATGTTGAATGATAAACATTCGATGTTTTGTGTATATTTCATGTTTATTTAAATCAAATGTGTTATGTTTTACTTTTTTATATTTTATATGTTACTTTGATTTGCTGTTTGACCAGAAACAATGTAGATACGTCAATACAATAGTGTCTATTGTCATCAAAACTCAGTGCAAGGAACACAATTTTTCACAGTGTTTTGCTTAAACAAAAATATCATCTTAGCTGTACATAATACAACCGTTTTGACTTTTTCATCTTTCCCACATGCAACAAATCTGCCGCAGACGACTTTAAAAGTATAAATGGCAAAAGAAAGAAATATCTCAATAGATGAAAATATAAGCATTGAATAAAATTGAAAACATTGCGACAAAAGGACAAACTGCTTATGAGGTTTTCAAAAGTAGTCCTCTGTAGATGCTTCAGAATGCGTCTGCACGTGAGAAAGGGTTAGCACGTGTTAAAGGGTTTCATTATCGTTCGTTATAGAGTATTTCCTTTACACAACATAGAAGACATTTATTACAGCATAAATATAGATTTCTCTATCGTTCGTTATAGGGTATTTCCTTTACACAACATAGAAGACATTTATTACAACATACATATATATTTTTCTATCGTTCGTTATAGGGTATTTCCTTTACACAACATAGAATACATTTATTACAGCATAAATATAGCTTTCTTTATCGTTCGTTATAGGGTATTTCCTTTACACAACATAGAAGACATTTATTACAGCAAAAATATAGATTTCTCTATCGTTCGTTATAGGGTATTCCCTTTACACAGCATAGAAGACCTTTATTACAGCATAAATATATATTTCTTTATTGTTCGTTATAGGGTATTTCCTTTACACAACATAGAAGACATTTATTACAGCATAAATATAGATTTCTCTATCGTGATATTACAGGGTATTCCCTCTACACAACATAGAAGACATTTATTACAGCATAAATATAGCTTTCTCTATCGTGATGTCATTTACCCTTTTCCAGATACAGACGATTTCTGACGCCGCTGCAGCAGACGACGTTTGAAAACATTGTGACAAAAGGAGAAATTGCCCATACTGAGCAATTACTCATTTTGGCACAATGTTTTCAACTCTATTTTATAATTGAACTATTATTAATGGAGATTTTTCACGTCTTTGCGAATATACTTTCAAAGTCGTCTGCTGCAGATTTGTTGTATGTGGGAAGGGGATTAATCCTCAAATATATACTTGCTTTAGTTGTGACTCAATATAAGACATTTATGGAAATTAATATATCTATGTGTGATTTAGACGGCTCCATTGGCGGAATGTGTAGTTCGTCATCAGGTGTTCAATGTACAGACGAACACTCCGAGTGTTTACCGTCGCAGAATGATGTATGTGAATGTATAACTGGATACCAGGATGTTTCCGGTGTCTGCAAACAAGGTATATTTTGATTAGTGTTCTTACTGTATAACATATTGGTGTCGTTAAGTAGTAATGCTAAATAATTGTTATCCAATGCTTAAATCTTTGGATGATGCTTGACGCCGAACCTTGACTACTTACGTTAAATACTTACCTTTTATATACGGATTTGGCTATGTGTGGATTACACAGGATGTTGAAAACGCCAATCATTTTTTAAAATGTTTTAAACGGCACTTTATGAACTGTTCCAAACAAAATTAGCACAAATATTTTCAATTGTCATTGTCATTGTATGCGCTATTTATCTCTATAAACTCGATCGATCAGTATTTTGCGGGCATATGTATTATTTCAAGTGGGCATCGCTCACATTTACCTCGTGAGTAATAGCGTGCAATTCAATGTTAACCATTTGACTGCTGGAACCCATTTTGTGAAGCCTTTGCATCCAGTATATAAAGACAGGAAACCAGTGCATCTGCGCCGCCCGACCAGATTTGATACCGTAGGCTGCTCAATACAAATATGACAAGGGCCCCGAGTTCATTTCAGGACTATCCTTCTAAAGCTTGTAATACAATGTTCATTGCTTTATACTGAAGATAAATCTTTAAAAAATATAAACATTATTGATTGTTTAAATTCTTTTTATGGCAGCTTTCAACAGTTTTCAAAGTGTATCTTGATCTTACTAGAATTGGCTATGGATCTTTACAAATGCAAAACTGGACAAGTTCATTTAACAATTCAGCATTTAAAGGGTTATAGATATAAATAAATATTCAATGACATTATCAAAAGCATTATCTTCAGAAGAAAACACGGTTCATTTTAAATCTTTTAAAAGGTAGTATGGCGCCTTTCTTCCGACTCAAAATAAGGTGAACATTTATCGCCTGTTTGATCCCCACTGTTTAATTCCATGTTTTGTATAATGGAAGCAAAAGCGATTTGATATCTATACAGATGGCTGTATTGGCTGTACATGTCAAAACGTTGGTGATTGTACGGGAACAAACACAGAATGCGGCACAGATTCAACGTGTCTATGTACTGATGGTTACAGTGGAGTGGACGCCGTATGTCAGCAAGGTATCTATATTTTACACTCATGTACTTGAGAGCAAATAAACTGATAAGATTTCTAAGAAATCTTCGGCATTTTCTATCGCTGTGGTCAGAGAGACGTATGCATGTGTCAATTAATATTAGCAATCAAACTAGTAATTTAGTAAATATAAAATTGATTTTCCTAGACTACCGCGGACAATTACAACTTGATGTTAGGAAACTAGACTGTTACCATGACCACAAAGGTACAAACGCTATCTTTTTTGTGGCGATTGGGTTTGACATTCGCCACAATACTAACAGAAACAACAACAACGAAAACATTTACATTGTCAGTTTTGTACAGCTCGTTGACATTTTATTCCTTACTCTAAACCAATTAACCTACATCCGTTATACCGCAAAATATATAGTTCCATCGGTGATTCAGAGACACGATTAATAATAATCATGTCAGTGCTACTTTGGTACCGGATTGATACTAAGATTTGAGATATTATCTACATAGAGTTAAATTATGTAAATATTATCTTTCTTCATGTTTGGGCAGATAATAAAAATCATTGCGCGTTCTATAACTCGCATAGTAAAAAAAAAGAAATCAGAGTTTTCAATAAGGACCGGCACCCGGCGAATCATTGCCGTTTCGTTTTGTCAAAATCGCCGGCTCAAATCTGTGCCACAATAAAAAAAAAATATGAGCAATTTCTCATTTTGCCACAATGTTTTAAAACAATATTCACCTTATTTTTCTTATGCATGACTTTAGAAATTCAACGCCGAATTATGAAATACCAAGACCAGTCTGAATGTTCGTGGAGTCTAATAAATGTCTACACTGTTTGCTACACATGTATCGAATTTAGTAAAGACAATTACGTACATATGTCAAAAATGTATACAACTTTAATACATACCTCCCCTGGCAGCCATTTTGATAGGCAAATCTACTAAATATAAAGAAATATCAAATATAATTAAATTAAACAATTGCATGTGCAAACTTAATTAAATATCATTTCCTTCGGTTGATTGAACATGAATTAGAAGGAAATTAATTTTCCTTAGCTAAATGTAATGTCCGAGAGGTGGCGCTTTGGTTGCTAGTGTTCCACGTGCAAGTAAGTAGGTTTAAGTCATTCAGCTCTGGACAACGGATAGGTACAGTCGATTAATTCATTTTTTTTTTATATTTCTATTGATGTAATTTCCAGAAATGTTTGAATGTCTAACAAAGATCCATTTGCAATGTTGTCTATACTGTCATTCATACAGATCTAAAGCGATTTATTTCTACTGCATATCTTTATCGTTTGTAGTCCAGGATGCTCATATAGAATGAATTACACATTGCTGGTTGATCTCTGTTTAGTAATGATATAGAATTCAAAATAGTAATGCTTATAATCAGTTCCGTATCGAGTAAGATTGCTTGTGGTGATGGGCTGCCCATGAAACGGTTACAGTGGATAATAGTAAGGTGTATGTTTTTTGTCTGCACACCCCACCGATCCTACGTCCAGGTGCTATATGTGAATTTCAATAAAAAGGGTTTTTGAAATTCATGTTCTTGTTAATTCATAGGACTATTGAGTAGCCAGGGAAATCAAGAAGTCGATATAATCATATCATACAAAGGCATCAACGACATATGGTTCTTGGTGTTTTCCTAATTATCACTTTTTTTTTTAATAAACTCTATTTATGATCATCATATTTGACTATCAAATACACGAGATATTATTATTACAGTTCTGGGAACTACTATAGAAACGTAGTCTTATACCGATAAAGTTGAAAACATTGTGAGAAACAAGTCAAATTGCATAATGAATCGATTAAAGAATTCGCCATAGTTTTTTGTTTGAAATGGTATTCGGATAAACCAAAAGCAGAGTGTAGGGAATACAATTTATTTCCATCTGCATGTTTAGGCATTGTTGTAAAAACACATGCATCCTATATTTCAGAGATGTTTAAATGTTTCTAATACAATATTGATAGAGGTATAACTAGAACATGTCCATTTTAATTTACGAAGATTGGGAGTTCGTTATCAATTTAACAGTCGTAGAATACATTAACCCTACCCCACAAACAACAACTCTGCCGCAAACGACTTTGAAAACTTTTTTGTAAAAACGTAAATAAATCTCAGAACATAAAAAAGGAAATAGTTTAATTATAAAAACTGTTGATAGCTTTGTGGTAAAAGCAGAAAGTGTCCATTATGAGAAAATGTTGTCCTTTTGCCACAATGTTTTCCACTATATCCAATAACTTAATCATCGTATATGGAGGTTTTTTGTATTATAGTTTTGCCTAGATATTTTCAAAGTCGACTGCTGCAGATTTGGTGTATGTGGGAATGGATTAAAAGTTAATAATACAATGTATTTTTTTTTTTTTTTGATTTAAAACATTTTCCCTTTTGATTCAGACTGTACAATGTCCGCCGACTGTACCGGATCATCCACAGAATGCAATGAGGGAGTTTGTGTCTGTAAGACGAACTACAGTTTTGTGTTCGGCGTTTGCAAGGAAGGTGAGATAACAATTGTCAAGGTACCAACTTGATCCAAAACACGGACGCATTTTGACGAATCTGCAGGAGACCTTTGAAAACATTGTAGAAACTAGAGAAATTGTTCTAATTAGCAATGACTGTTTTTTCCACAATGTTTACACCTATGTACAATAATTTTACTGTCGATGTCTATATATCTAAGAGTTTCAACTGTCATACCATGCCAAAGACACGCATAAGTCTATTCTAGTAATTTCAGTGTGTTTTATATTCTGCACCAAACTGGTCCTTCACATTCAATAATTGCTATCAAAACCGTGACGTGGTTATCAGTCAGACGCATCAATCTATATGAGCCGTTCAACGAGAAAACCAACAATGTGGACTCTGCGTAAAGTATCGAACCGGATCATGCTTATATGCCGCGCAGGCTAACCCGGACAGACACTTTTCGCCTCCTGTAGATTGTCTGTTTCTGGAATCATTTCCCCTGAGAAGGATTGTGTCGGCCCCAATTAGCCTGCGCGGATTGCGCAGTCTGATTTGGGTCGATAAATTACGCAGAATCCATAATGTTGGTTTCATCGTGGAACGGCTAATATTTTTGACATTTGAACAGATTTATGCAGATTCAAGTACATTTATAAGCTATAATCCTTTATTATTGTAGATGAAGAAGTTGGAGGGTGGTGCTCATTTGGAGGCACGTGCAGAGATGCAAATGCTATTTGTGCTGCTAGTAATGTATGTCAATGTACAAGTGGATTCTTCTACGTGGGTAATACCTGCCAAAAAGGTGAGCTGTCGACAGACATCGACTAAACGTGTTTTCATATATCAAAATGTACTAGGTTTGATAGATAGTTCTCACAATTACAATACTTATCTCCCTTGTCGGTCATTTTGATAGGCAAATTTACTATATGTTGAATAGAGAAATATCAAACATACTTTTATTAGATAATTGCCATATGGTTGTGAAACTCAAATTCCTTGGTGTTTTCTTAACTATCACAGTTTTTAAAAACATATTCTCTGTTAATGCTCATCATATTTGCCTATCAAAATAGCAGACAAGTGAGATAATCATTGTGGTTGTGGGAATTATGTATTACGTGATCATCTTTTTGATATAAATGTATCAAGTTCTGCAATAGTTGTACGGTTGTAGAGTATAAACCACTAACTTTTACATCTATATGTTTCCTTCCCATTGCAATTTTGACTTAGATTTCAACACAGAGCTAATGGGACAAAATAAAACAAAAATGTCACCATAATGTGAATACTTGGACATAAATTCGAAGTATTTATTATCACACCAGTGAAAAAAATATGATTTGGCCATTGAATTGGCTCGACATTGGAGATGGAGTGCTCAGTGACAGTTTGTTTCTCCAGATCGTAACGGTAGTTATAAACCGGTTTCACCAGATCGTTACGGTAGTTTTTTCATAGTGTTTTGCTCAAAAATAATATCATCTTAGCTGTACATAATACAACCGTTTTGACTTTTTAATATTTTCCACATGCAACAAATCTGCCACAGAATATAAATGGCAACAGAATGAAATATCTCAATAAATGAAAATATAAGCATTGAATAAAATTGAAAACATTGTGGCAAAGGGAGAAATTGCTCATGAGGTTCTCAAAAGTAGTCTTCTGTAGATGCTTCAGAATACGTCTGCACGTGAGAAAGGATTAGCACGTGTTAAAGGGTTTCATTATCGTTCGTTACAGCAGGGACGTAGAGGACGTCCCTGGTTATAGTGTATTCCCTTTACACAACATAGAAGACATTTATTACAGCATGAATATATATTTTTCTATCGTGATATTATAGGGTATTTATTCCCTTTACACAACATGGAAGACATTTATTACAGCATAAATATAGATTTCTCTATCGTGATGTCATTTACCCCTTTCACAGATACAGACGATTTCTGACGCGGCTGCAGCAGACGACTTTTGAAAACATTGCGACAAAAGGAGAAATTGCTCATACTGAGCAATTACTCATTTTGGCACAATGTTTTCAACTTTATTTAATAATTGAACTGTTTTTAATGGAGCTTTTGCACGTCTTTGCGAATATATTTTCAAAGTCGTCTGCTGCAGATTAGTTGTATGTTGGCAAGAGATAAATCCTCAAAGGTATACTTGCGTTATTTGTAACACAATGTAAGACATTTATGGAAATTAATATATCTATGTGTAATTTAGACGGCTCCGTTGGCGGAATGTGTGGTCCGTCATCAGGTGTTCAATGTACAGACGAACACTCCGAGTGTTTACCGTCGCAGAATGGTGTATGTGAATGTAGAACTGGATACCAGGATGTTTCCAGTGTCTGCAAACAAGGTATATTTTGATTACTGTTCTTACTGTATAAAATATTGGTGTCGTTTAGTAGTAATGCTAAATAACATATATCTTCGCAATTGTTATACAATGCTTAAATCTTTGGATGATGCTTGACGCCGAACCTGGACTACTTACGTTAAAAGCTTACTTTTTCTTTACGGATTTGGCTATTTGTTGATTACACAGGACGTTGGAAACACCAATCATTTTTTTAAATGTATCAATCGGCACTTTATGGACTGTTCCAAACAAAACTAGCACAAATATTTCAAATATTTTCAATTGTCATTGTCATTGTATGCTCTATTTATCTCTATAAACTCGATCGATCAGTATGTTGCGGGCATATGTATTATTTCAAGTGGGCATCGCTCACATTTACCTCGTGAGTAATAGCGTGCAATTCAATATTAACCATTTGACTGCTGGAACCCATTTTGTGAAGCCTTTGCATCCAGTATATAAAGACAGGAAACCAGTGCATCTGCGCCGCCCGACCAGATTTGATACCGTAGGCTGCTCAATACAGGACTATCCTTCTAAAGCTTGTAATACAATGTTCATTGCTTTATACAGAAGATAAATCTTTTCAAAATATAAACATTATCGAGAGCAAATAAACTGATATGATTTCTAAGAAATCTTTGGCATTTTCTAGTGCTGTGGTCAGAGGGACGTATGAACACGTGTCAATTAATTTTCAAATTCGTTAACATCCCCCCCCCCCCCCCGCCCACACCCAATAAATGAAGGACGGACTGGCTGGTTTCAGGATGAAAGGACCAGTAGTACTGGTAACTGAACCAGGAAATGTTCGAATAAACACCCGACGGGTTTTCTCGTTATCTTATGACGTATTCTTTTTTCATCTTTAAAAACTAACTATTTGCTCAAGGATATTCAAATATTGCAAGGCATGTATAAATGTAGATAATAGAACCGCCATGCGAAAAGGCAATGGCATACATGTTCATTTTCATATTATATTTTTCATTTTGATAATTTGTTGTTTTGAGCAAAACAAACATTATAGTACCTACCAACAATCTTATGAAAGTGGTATGTGAACTGTATGGATTTTGATTAAACTGTACAGTTTTCAGAAACAACAACATTTTTAACTTATCTTTTTTAAATTTTATTCCAGACTCGTCAGGAAGTAGTAAGTATTAATATTTTATTTATTTTAGTGTAATATACACAACGAAGAACGCCAGTTGAATGCCACGAAAATTGATGTAATGCCACGAAAATTGGTGTAATGCCACGAAAATTGGTGTAATGCCACGAAAATTGATGTAATGCCACGAGAATTGGTGTAATGCGGTCACCATGTTAGTTGATTTTTAAACAAAGACATATAACGGTAATATTTATCAAAAGTCATGATACTGTTTATTTATATTTATTTTAAGTGACACACTATAGCTTGAATATGATGCCGATCGAACCTATCAACGGAACTCTTAATTGGGTTATTTGAGTTGAAGAAATACATATTATCATTGTTGAAATTGTTTGGAAGGTCTCGCTAAGAATTTTCAACTTTGTATGTAAACCATAGCTTGTAAATATATAGAGAATAACTAACTGCATGTTTTTAATATAGAATTTATGTCACAAGGGAAAAAAGGGGTAATTTGGTTAAAATCACGAAATCGTAGGTTGATTGATTTTACACCAAATTACCCCTTTGTTCCCGAGTGACATAAATTCGATATCAAAAACATGCAGTTAGTTATTCTATTTATTATATATCTGGAATAAATCTCCCCTTTATTTTAAAGAAACATATAAAAAAAAAAATGACTTGGCCTTAGGCGTATGAATGTTACGTAACCAAATACTGCTGCTTCTATTTGGCGCCAAATGACTAGCGTTATGACGTCAAAACCGCTGAAGTGACGTCATTTTCCTAGTATTCGGTCTCAGTTTTTTTTAAATTCCTAGTATTAAACCCACTTTAAATTCCAAAGATGTTCCAAATCTAAAAAAAAAAGTAGTTCCGGCAAAAATGATATCATCACTAGTGATGATATAAAAAAACTAAAAGTTTTATCGTCACAGTGTTAGTTATCATTTTTTTAAAAATTGATATTGATTTTATGTCACTTAAATTTCAATGCAAAATTTGGATAGGTATGTAATAAAAAGGATTATAATTATTAAAACTATCTCAAAAACAATATTTCTACAGTAAAGCAGAGGTTATAGTGTAGAGAAATATGTCGATTTGTGTAACCATTCAATGACATCACTGGTAAAGGGAAATAAAGCTCGCCATTGTATGTACTTTCAATCATATGTTTTTTTCCCTGATAGTATTCTCAACAAGTGATAGATATTTATTCGTTGTACATTCTATTAGATCTGGCATTTCCCAAATAGTTTCTTTGGGGTTTAGAATACATGCTAATACCAAGTGACAAAATAAGACTTTAAAATAACTGCAATTTTTATTTGAATATAAACAGTGCACTTTGTTGATTCAAAAGTATGGAAAACGTCAATAAGTAAAAGTATAATCATTGAACACTGCAAATGCGCTGTAGGTGGAAATATGTTAAATTACGGCCTTAACACGCGCAAGGATTTTGCTTCAGAATTGCCAAATGTCAAAAGTTCAACGGCAGGATATTGTGAGCCATGTAATTAAATATTGTATTATAGTGGCATGTGTATGTACAACAACAAAACAATAATAGTACAATAAGTAATAAATAACACCCGGCTCCATGGGCCTATAAGTCACTTTCAAAAGAAATGTAATTAAGAAATATGAAATAAAATAAACCACAAACAATAATTTTATGGAAAACGGGTTGTTTTGGTATCGTTCTACCATGTGAGGCGATATGATATATGCTCTGCGAAAACCAACCTCAGAGAATTTGTGTCAAGTGATGATCCAGATTAACATGCACATCAGAGAAATTTTATCTGGTTAAACACTGATGGCCAATAAGTCCAAGAGTGTTTCAATTACTTCTGACAAAGAGTTCCCATTTGTATACGATAGCATAAAGGCACAGAAAAATATGTATGCTTGGAATCTGCCGTAGCCGGTAACGGTAAATCGCGGCGGTGGAGTGCCCAGTGGCAAGGCTTTTTCCTAGCCTAGTACTAGTTTGTTAAACCAAGGTATCCTGAATAAATGAAGCGCCACCGAGAAATGTCTGAGCTAATGTTGAAAAACGGCGTAAAATCCAAATACATAATTATGCATCTCTAATAATAGTAGTTTTGGAAAAATATCAAGGGGAGGAAACCCATCGAAAACAGTGCTGCTGCAGTTCTCGTTGGTAGTTACATTAGTGAGGATCTTTAATGGGAATGTACTGATACGACTTGGCGTATATACAGACTGGTATTATTTATAACAAAACTGCGCCGATACTCTGGCTGTTCTGGATCTCATTTGGTCGCAACTAACTTCAAAAAAGTGTTTTTTCCTCGCAAGCCTAGGTGACTGCCCACTGAAATAAAACGGCATTTAAATCCAATCAATCAATTGTCAACGTTGCCGTACGGAACCCGTGCGGCAAAAGTTACGCCCTGCGGGTCCCGTGTGGACACCGCAAGTTTCCCGCCCGTTGTCCGTAGTTTCAACTAATTTCAACCGAATAGTATACTTTGTATTTATTCGTTACAGGTTCCCTGTTGGTAGTAATAATTGCGGTGGTAGCAGCATTACTGATTTGCATACTTGCTATACTTTGCTTGGTATTTAGAGGAAGTGTCCGTGCTAAGCTATGTCCAAAGAAGGACAAATACATCATTTCGTCTCGTAAATCTAACCTTGATGACATGGACATGGATATTTTGAGCCCGATAAATATTTATAAAAACCTGTAAACTAAAGTGGATATTTTGACAATTGTTAAAGAAACAACATCATAAATGGTAAATCTTCATGCCGCCGAAACCAATAAGGATAAAAGGAAAGAAAAGAATGAAAAGAAAAGAAATTTCACCATTGATAGACGTGTACCAACAATGAAACCAGTTCTACCAGTTTATCTTCAGAAAACAACAATAACGAACACATATAAGTGATTACCAAAAGCAAAGGAAAGAAAAAGCAACCTGAACACTTTACATTTGATACACCAACAATTGATATAATGAATACAGATATGAACTTATCTCTATGAGTGGAGAACAACAAGAAAATTTGTGAATGGTAGTAAATTCAAACAAAAACCTTCTACTTTTACATAGAGATGTCAAGAAGAGTATTTAGATATAATTTCCTGGAACATAAATGGACTAGCGCGGAAGATCCCGGATCCTGATTTTATTGACATAAATAATAAACATGATATTATTATTATTACAGAAACGTGATTATAACCAAAAACACATATCAATTTAAATATCCAAGGATATTTTGCTGAAAACTTGTTGGGAAATAAGTCTCATAATACCAGGAAAGCGTGTTATTCAAGAGGAATTGTATTATATTATAAATCAAGTTTACAGGGGAAATGTGATATTGTTGAGAAACATCAATGTGGTATCATCTAGTTGAAGATATGCAAAAGTCTTTTTTATTTCAATGTTGATGTTTATTTATGTTGCACGTATATACCACCCCGTGAATCCAAATTATTAATAAAAAATGAAATCGACATATTTCATGATTTAGAACAGTTACTAAACATTGAACAATATAAATTGCTCGGAAAAGTGTTATTGACCGGAGATCTTAATAGTCGAACTGCAAACGAGCTTGATTACATAAATGTCTCTCTCTCTCTCTCTCTCTCTCTGCCGGCGTTTCCTCATAAACATACATTATATACTACAGGGCTGGCGTCATATACACGTGATTATCCACTATCCTGCTCAATGGAGCTAATGACTCACGTGTATATCTAACCTCATTGTGTTGCATCTCAAGGTCAATATTAAAAAGACCAAAATAATGATATTTGAAAACAGTATACCAACATCATATGACTTCTTTCTAAATGACACTAGAATAGAAATTAGAAATTCATTTAAATACCTAGGAATACACTTTTTCTAAAATTGAAATTGGAGTCGAACGTAAAAAGTGATTGCACAGCATGCAGCATTCTCGCTTGATAACTTATTCATTGTATATAACCAACTAGACCTTCCTATCTCTCAAAAGATAAATCTATTCGATTCTCTTGATTTACCAGTACTTAACTACTCGGCCGAAGTTTGGGGCTATCATTCTCGGCAGATATTAAAGCCATATTTTCAAAATTTTGCAAAAATACTATGTGTAAAACAGTCTACAAATTTAAACGCTATATATGATGAACTTGGACGTATACCAATGCATGCATATAGAAAACTTACATTATTGAAAATTGATTAACATTATTGACAATGAATGAGCAAACTATTATTTAGAAAATATGTATTATGCTTAAAATCGATGCCGATAAAGGATTGTCGTATAACGGGAATAATTGGGCTTACAACATTAAAATCACATTAAACCAACACAATTGACAAATCTATGGGAAAATCAGTTTAATTTGTCTATAAACTACACTAGCATTAAACAAAGAATTTTAGATATATTTCAACAAAGTTGGTTCTCATCGATTAACAATTCTATACGCATAGATACATGTACATATTACTTATTCAAAAACTTTTTAATCTAGAAAAATATTTTGACGTTATTAGCGTATCAAAATTTAGAATCGCTTTAACTAGACTTCGAACATCATCACATAATTTAATTGCGATCGTTTTTTTTAATAAACTTTTAATCAAAATGTGTGTCTCAGCGTTGTCTTCTTCAGCACTTTGACAGAAACAAAGCCTAAATCTGATATTGTGTCAATGTGTTATTTGTCAATTCTGTCCCATAAGTTTTTCCTGTGCTTTGATACTGCTAACTCTCATGAAAAAAAAGCACGGAAAGG
Organism: Serripes groenlandicus; assembly: GCA_031761405.1. NCBI lineage: Eukaryota > Metazoa > Mollusca > Bivalvia > Cardiida > Cardiidae > Serripes > Serripes groenlandicus. Next base: position 72,453,259 of record JASEVX010000005.1, read on the forward strand.
GACAACTATACTTTCCCAACATTGATTAAATATATTTTCAATTAAATTGTAAAAAATCTTTTTCTTGTTTTTTGAAAGTTTTGTCATTATTATTTAAGACGGACATTCAGGGCCTGCTCTGGGTTGAATCTTTCTTTCGCCACCACTTTCGCCACATTGAAATAAAGGTCGCCACTTTTAAGTTTTAGGAGCCACTTTTAATTTAAAGCAGCCATTCATTTTCGCCACTTTTGACAAATATTTTAGCCATTTGTTCGCCACTTTTCTTTAATTTCAAGAGAGTAAATATTTATATGAAATCTCATCAATTGGTCCACTAATTGTGTGTACTCGTCCATAATTAAATAGATTTTTCCCAATCAAAAATGACAAACTTACATTGTCATTAAAAATCATGAAGGCCTACGTCGATCGTCTAAACCTGCTTCAAAAAGCGTGCCGATATATTTAATGCATCTATAATTGCCAATTATCATATGTACGGCCTTAAATGTATCAATATCGCTCAGAGTTGTTGGTCAGTCGGATTAAAATGTTGAATTAACACTTCACAACAATAACACAAGTGTGAAATACACAAGCTGTCAAAATGATAAAAATGGGTGTCGTAAAAATGTCGTAAAGTGGTCACTGGTTCCCGACATTGAATCAAATGGCAGTGCATTATCTTAGATTGTCACATTATATACTAGAATAGCCAACTGACTATCATTTTAAAAAAGTGTTTCTTATTTAAACCTTTCCCATCGGCATACGTACTTTTGAAAACATTGATGCAGAAGAAGCATAACAAGCAATTTCTCCTTTTGCAACAATATTTTCAACTATACATGTATTCAATGATTAGACTTCCAATTAATGTGATTTTCTGTATCTTTGCTCAGATTTTTTTTTAAATTCTTATGCTGCAGAGTTTATATATTGTGGGGGTGGGTTGTGATTTGTTAAAGGGCAAGCAGGATTGGAAATTGAGTGTTGCATCACTCGCCTGCCTGTGCATGGTTTAGCTTAACTTAACTTTTTAATAATCTTTCCATCACCAACTCAGTCAACTTTATGAACGAAATAATCGCGTCAAAATCTTGAATCGCGTCAAAATCATAACGAACAAACTGTCAAAATCATAACGAACAAACTGTCAAAATCATAACGAACAAACTGTCAAAATCATAACGAACAAACTGTCAAAATCAAATGTTGAACTGTAATACAAATTTAGAATAAAGGGATGAATCAGTTATGATGTAATAACAATATCCGCGGGTCATTTACCTGATTTTGGCCGAAAGAAATGATCGATCTTCTTCATTCTTGCAAGATTTCGTTCTGCCTATTATAATCAAAGTATTCTAAACGCTTTATAAACAAGTGTTTAGAACATTGACTCGCATTCGTTTTTGCAAGTCATCGTAATTTAAAGCGCTCAAATGATTTGATGAAATCTCTTTCTAAGTAGAAGTCGAGAATTTAGACGCGGACCTTGTCGAAAGCACCTTTCCAAACGCAAAAGTCATCGTTAATCGTCAAATTTGTCAAAACGAAACGGCAATGATTTGCCGGGTGCCGGTCCTTATCGAAAACCCTGAACATTTATTTTATTAAACCATGCAATATGAAAATAGTGTCGATTGTACTCATGTTTTTGCGGAAACCTGCTTGTGGTATAATTACCTATTGAAAACGAATGCATAATTATTCTTTCCTATTATTAAGGGTATCAACAGATAACAAAAAACGATATGATATTAATATAATTATTATTTTGTTCTTATTACTCATCAAGAAGTCTTTACTTTAGAATACTAAAGAAGTATTACTTCCAAGGACAATTATACAAACATGTAATAATCAAATTGACTTATCATAACCAGTTTGATATTACACTGAAATGCCAGTCTAGCAACATACATGCAATGCTAATAACAATCACAAGCACAGACTATTTAACAATAAAGCAATGACATCACTTACATATTTACAAAACATGAAAACAAAATGAACATAAAACATCACTTTAGACAAACAAACATTTAAGTTAGTGGTGGGTGGGCGGGCAATTTTTCTTCAATTTTGACTTCCTGACTGATCAAACTCTTTTCAAACTGTGAAGATTGGCGCTCTTCCTTTCCTTCAATTTAATTTATTCAACCAATCAGCTGACAGTATTTTAACATTCATAACAATCACTGATTGGATAAATAACCCTAACCTTAGCCAATGAAATCAATTATCATAAAGTAGCTATACATGGAGTAGTGCAATTAACCCAGTAGAGTTTAGTACTGTATAAACAATTAGTATTCATAATTAAATATTTTTAATGATTAAAAATCCACCAATTATTCTTTCCTATTATTAAGGGTATCAACAGATAACAAAAAACGATATGATATTAATATAATTATTATTTTGTTCTTATTACTCATCAAGAAGTCTTTACTTTAGAATACTTAAGAAGTATTACTTCCAAGGACAATTATACAAACATGTAATAATCAAATTGACTTATCATAACCAATTTGATATTACACTGAAATGCCAACCCACGGGCCAAAAACGAAAACAAACAAAAACGGAAGCACAGTAACATACAATAAAAACATGAAGCAAACAAGAAATAACTATTAACGACAAACTAACAAGCGTTATAAAGCGATAACATCATTAAGTTCGCCTCCTATTAACTAGACCTGTTTTTCATGTTAAAACATCTTCATGAAAACATATCATAACTATACAATAGTCTATCATAGACAGAACTCATTTGAAAAGCAGAATAAGCGTTACAGATACATGCACACTCACTTACTTTTTAATTTTTTTCGCTATAACCTCCTCGCCTGTTAGTGTTTCGGATATGTAGTACCTTCTGTCCATCACTATACAAATCAAAAAATAAATTGCTGTTATACCACTCTACTGATACAGTGCAAATCTAAATCACGTCAATTATTAGAGGTGAGTTATAACTTTTAACAAGAAATGTTTAAGTCTGTTGGAACCCTCTGAGTTAAGATGTAGACCTCCATCTCTTTTTGCAAATAACTCAGTCTTTACTTTTCCGCCATATGTAAATGGTTTATATGAGCATACAAATTTCAAATTCATGTCCTTGCTCATGAATTTATTTAAATAAGAATTAACTTCTCTTATCACAGGGTCCGTTATTTTATGGTCAATTGGCCTGGGTAAAATAGCAGACACTACTATATTGATAGAAGGCTTCACTTTTCTACACACCCCTATCAGATTCCCATAATCAGAAATGATATGTTTAGCAGAAGCCCTGTTACCAATATCATTAGTTCCCACATGAAAATAACGTAATCAAAACTTTCTAAATCAGCTTCATGGTACTGTAACCTATTAGTCAGTTTTGCTATAGTATCTCCCCTGAAAGGCTGTGTGACACACCCATCTATACCAGAAATGTACTTTGCGATAGAGTCACTAATAATAGTAACCTTTTTGAGTTCTGCAATGTAAAGAAAATGTCTAGTAACCTTTTTTAACACAAATAAATTAAATATTTCATATATCTAGCTTTCCACGCCTCCCAACCCAACTGGACAGCCACACCAAAACTAGTCCAGTAAATCAATACATTTTACTGAAAACTAGCTGCTATAGTTTTTAGTCCAAATACCCTATGAATATCCAAATCAAATTGGTGAGGCAATGAAAAACAGGAATATTGCATACAACAGTTTAATTATATGTCTATACATGTACTAATAAGGACATTTAACTAATTTATGATCTCAACAATACCTGCATATTTTCATAAGAAGATGCAAGTCCAATAAATCAAGACATTTTATTGAAAACTCACAACTACACCAAATTTCTTGGCGAGTAGACTTCCTCTGAAATACACAGACACCGTCAAGACTATTATTATTTTAACCTACAAGTTTACTAACAACTAAACACATATATATACAAGCACATGTAAAACAATTTCTACCTACTCTTTCCTTATGTTGCGAATCATACTATTCCAGTTCCCCAACTATACTAAGAAAATTCCACTTTATAACAACAATATTGCTAATATATCATACTTTTTCCTATCCTTAACTTTTGACCTTACTTAAGTTTGATTGTTTCCAAGAATGTGCTTTCTCATTTTATCTGCTACCAATATTTTATCTTGTAATGTAAACGTTAAATATTTTTTGTATGCATCAGATCTCCAGTCCCCCAGTAACTGTATCAATTCAGACTGGACCCCAGCCTTAAAGGCAAATGTTGCTCCCCCTCTTCTGAAACTATGAGAGGAAAACAGCTTTGCCTCCAGATCTACTTTAGATACTAATTGCCTTAATTTATATTGAAATTTAGCATATGTTATATATTTGTTTTTAGAGTAACTAAACACAGGTTTGTGTGAATGACTTTGCACCATTTCGCACATTCTTCTGTATGCGGAAACAGGACATAATATTGAGCCTGGTATAGGTAAAAGTGGAGTTAATAACTTTCTCTCCCTAAACTGAATTGTTTTAGACCAGTTCATTTCTATTATTAATATACCTTCTTTTTCCTGAACATTCTTATGTAATAAGCATTTTCCTTTACTTAAATATGTTTTAGAACTTGGCACCAAGTTTGATTTCCTAGCAAAAAGAAAAAATGCAAATAAAAATAAGCACCAATATATCCTATCTATACACTTAGAGAAATCCAAATGTTCAGCCATTTGTATTAAAATCTCTGGTGTAATTGGTTCAGCTTGTTTAGTACAATATGGATTATCCCTAGCTATACCCGTTATACTTAAATTCAACACAAACTCATTAATATTATCAGTTGAGTAGCCTAAAAGAAAATGCATAGATTTAACGCCACTGATGTAATTCTTAATTGATTGCACAGATTTAAAACTTCTTCCTAAGAATTGTGCATAAAGACTTAAAGTAGTTGAGTTTGAAGGCAAAATTTGCAATTTGAAGTACATGCAAAATAATAAATATGCCTCCCACTGGGTTTTCAAATTTTTTAATGTGCCCTCAGCATATGCGGATCTTCTTGATCTTTTTAGATCCTTTTTTAATGTAGACATCTGATCATCTGAAAAGCAAATCAGTTTTTTCTTACCAAGAGTGTGAAAAATTAAACATGTCGGATGAAACAGGAAATTCTTCTAAATTCATATCTTGAGTTAAATTGATAAAACTTTTACTATGAATCGGTGCATTCTCCCACCTCGACAAGTGATCTGCAATTCTGTTTGAAATTCCACTTATATGTACAAGTTTTATCTGAAATTCTTCTGTTGCTGCTAAAAATGCTATTTCCCGTAAACCAGACTGTAAAATTTCATTCTGGGTTTTACCAGAATTTATAACCTGACATATTGCTTCATTATCGCAAAAAATTTGTATTTTCTTTCCTTTGTAAAAATTTCCCCATACTTTTAGACAAATTACAATTGCAAATAACTCCAGCACATTTATGCTAAATTTTCTTCTCACAATTTGTGGAGGAAATTCAGCATGGAAATATTTTCCTTGACAAAATCCTCCACAAGCTGTAAGGCATGCATCAGATGAAAAAAATTCATCTGGTTCTGACCACTCTTCATACAGCATCATTGAAATACCGTTATACAATGGTAAAAAAGTATACCACCAAAAAATATCTTTCTTAACATATAAGGGAATAACATGTGATTTTAGCTCTTTTTTATATAGAACTTTTAACCATTTTAACATCCTTGAAATGAAAATCCTTCCAGGTCGAACACATGTAGCAACAAAATTTAATTTCCCTAATAAAGATTGTATTTCTTTAAAAGTGGCATATTCCTTTTCTATCCATTTAACTAGCAGTAAATTCAATCATGTAATCTCTCTAAAGTAATTGATATTGTCATTCTTTCTGTGTTAAACAAAACTCCTAAGAATGACATTATTGTTGATGGAGGGGAAGCTTTAGCTTTTGCCTCCTCAACCCCACATTTTTCTAATAAAGCCTGCAACATTTTATATGCAAAACTTGCATTTTCCTTTATTTCTGCCGAAGCCAAATCATCCAGATAATTTAAAACAGCAATACCAAATTTAAACATGATAAACGATAATGCATTTGTAAATCTTTGACAACAAAAAGCAGAAGAACGACTCCCCATGCTCAATACTGTGTCACAAAATATATGCTTTTTCCAGATAAAAGCCACTAAATTATATGAAGATGGACAAATATAGAGCTGTCTATATGCTCTACGCAGATCAGTTTTAAATAACAAACAACCTCTACCTTTTTGTTTGATTATTTGAATAAAATCATCTACCTTTGAATACACTAAATCAATTTTATCTCCCAAATATGTATCTTTATAAATATAATCATTAATTGAGTTTCCTTTAGGACAACTAAGATCTAAAATAACCCTCCTTTCAGTTGTATCTTTCTTTGGTAATGAATTAAGAGGTGAAATTTTGATACCAGAATAAAAAGGGTTACTTTTGAAAGGTCCTAAAATTGCTTTATTACTACTTTCTTGTTCTAAATAAGAAAACATACTATCAGAAAACTCTATTACACCTTTGTGATTCTTATATTTCCATAAAGACTTTTGATCCACTTTTTCAAACTTATTTTCATCCCCTACGTATCCAATAGGAAAACCAAATTCTAAAAGATCACAAATTTGGTAATCTTTGTAATCTGCTAACATACTTCTTAAATATTTAATATTTAATCTATAATTTACTGGAATTCTGCAATGTTCAAAATTAAATTTTCCCGATTGTTTCACAACATAATGGGTTTTTTTAACAGACATTTAATATCCCCGTCTTTTAAATTTTGTTTTGTCACTTTGCAAACCTGACATTTATTAGAATGAACACAAATATGTTTCTTAAATTCAGATTCAACTTCTACCTCTGTTAATAATTCAATTTCCTTTTTACATTCCGTGACTTTCAACTGTTGAGAGAGAAATTTTGGTAAAAACATATCTACTAAATTATCATTGTAAATATTTTGTCTATTCGAATTTGAGTAAATAACATTTCTTAGTCAATTCGACAAATGTGGACAACATGAAGAGCATTCAGGATGTTCCATTCTCTTCTTATCTTTCAACCAACATGATGCACAAATATGCGTAGCATGCCTTTGTTTACCTTTAATGACCACTAAATGACTGTTTTTGTGCAAACATTTATTTCTCTGGTAATCCGAACAAAACCACACTCTGTCTTCAACATTACCTGAAAACTCTTTTCTGCTGTTACTAGTAGTAGTATTGCTTATATTAGAAAAAGTTTAATTTTTTAGCAAATATTTGGACAGAATTGCTGACTCAATCAGTTGAGAATCATCCGACCAACTCTTTTTCCCTAATTCAATTTCACGCAGCCAAGCCGCGTAAAACGATTTTAAACCGACAAATTCATATGTGTTGTAATAATACACAATTTTTCTCAGCAAATCTAAGCGGCCCGCCCTTTCCATAGCAGATATGTCATCCCCAGCAATGATCTCAAGCTCACCTGCAACAAAAAGTTTGAAATCCAAGTCTTCAAACTTCACCTGTTTGTTAACATATTCAAACTGCAAATGTGCATGAGGCCACCGCTGAGGATACCTAACCTTATCTGAAGCCTTCGCATTAATCCCAGACATCTTTTTTGAAGTTCTTTTACTGCTCTTTTTCTTTTCTCTCTTTCCATCGTAACATGAATCTGCAGACTCATCACTACTATCGCATGACGATGAAACTGCAGAATCAAGATACTCATGCAAGCCTAATTTTCTTAATTCCTGCTTAACTAAACTTTGCAATTTATCATCTTTTCTTAAATCATCGATACCGACTTCAACTTTATTTTTATTTGAACTAATCTGAATAGGATCTGAAAGAGAGTGAGAAGTGACCTTTGGTCTGGCTCCTAAATCACAGTAACTAACGGAGGATTGTTTATTACCTCTGAGACTACGAATCTTTTGTCTTTGTACCTCCAAATCTTTTCTCATCTTTTCCAGATCAAGGTTTTGTCTTAATCTCACCTCCTCCGCTTGTAACTCTTCCATTTCTCGACGCATCCTCTCCATCTCTTCGTCGATACTCTCAGCTTTGGTCTGACTTTTGTTTTGGTCGTCTGCGGCAATATTTAACCTAAACACCGGTATCGGTTGTTGTTGTTCGAACTGCTCTGCTGAGGCTCCTAAAGGGTAACTCTCTACTTTTGGCGACCTTCGAAGAGAAATGTCCATTTCCCGCCACAGTTCGGTTTGTTCTTCATCGCTCTGTCCCTCATGCATCTTTTTGTAATCCACTCTGGCTTTGTTCCTCAAACTTCTTTCTTCCTTTGGTCCCATTGAAAATTATTGAACATAACCCGCCTTACACCTCGTAAAATGAACCCCGTCAGATTAACGCTGTTGTAATATTCACTCAGCTATTTTAACCGCTATGTTCGTACCATAATTCTGTTAGATTACTATTAAAACTCCTTCGTACTAGATCTATAATTTTGTTCGATGTATTAAACTCCTTCGCCCGACTACAGTAAAATTCGGAAAATGTCTCTCTTACAACATGAGACGTAATTGTTTGACTTTTCAATTTTTCTTCAATTTTGACTTCCTGACTGATCAAACTCTTTTCAAACTGTGAAGATTGGCGCTCTTCCTTTCCTTCAATGTAATTTATTCAACCAATCAGCTGACAGTATTTTAACATTCATAACAATCACTGATTGGATAAATAACCCTAACCTTAGCCAATGAAATCAATTATCATAAAGTAGCTATACATGGAGTAGTGCAATTAACCCTATAGAGTTTAGTACTGTATAAACAATTAGTATTCATAATTAAATATTTTTAATGATTAAAAATCCACCAACTAAAACGACTTCGATGGGCTTCGTTACTAGAAACGAGCACCTGTTGCCTCTATATGCAACTACACGGATGCACTTGAAAGAGAAAGAAAAGACTTAGCAATGCATACTATCATTTAATATGAATAAGGACATGAACAAATATGTATGGACTAGCGCCTAGAATTTCGTACTAGCCCGATCCTTCATTCCACTCGCTAATGTTAGCGGTCGAGTAGATGTTTACATCTCTGCCGAGAGGGAGGAAAGGGTTACACTTTACAAAGGGTAATTGCGCGGTGCAGTGCTATATTGGCGTAGTGATATCTAAATAATAGTGTACACTTAAATATGATATTTACACATTAAGAGACTTTGTAATTTTATTTGAATACCTAGAATAAGTGGAATTAATTTTACTTATTTTACTTTTGCATATGTTTGCATTCGTAATTCAGTCTGATTTGTTTGCTCTTTTTGGACGGTACCCCTTAGGGTACTGTCTATAGCCATGTGCATTTTGAGAAATCGTACAACAATTGTCTCCCTGATTATAAACAGTATGACAGAGTAAAGCTGGGTACCAAAAACCGAGAGGGCTTTTTTTATACCCACAACAAAAAAGTAGTGCCAATTATCAGGCAATATAACTGCTTTTCGAAAACATTGGTGAATCAAGATATCTGAATTTTGAAAACGGACTGTAAAAAGGCAGCATTAGTGGATGAAGTATTACGTTTACAATTTTGCGTTGAAGTTTGAATTAATATATTCATAAACAATGTATGAATATATACCAATTTTTTACATGTTTCAATCAGAAAGAATTTAATTTTTAGAAACGAAATAATATTGACACTATCACAATTCATACGTTATTATGTTTCTTAAAATTTCGTTTAATATAAAATCGTAGTACGGCAATTTTGATGATATCACGTGATATTTTGATTTTCTGGTAGATCAGAAGTGATTTTGGGATGTTCGGTAGTATTAAGAATAATGCCAAACGCTTCGATGAAAAACTATCTGTAGTACAATAATGCCAAACGCTTCGATTAAAAACTATCTCCCAACTAATTATCTAGCCACTCGATTCATTTTACTGAAAGAGATGGTAAGGAACGACAACTCTGCGAAGGAGAACTTGCAACTTCCGTTCAAAATGAAAGTAGAAATCTGACAAGCTGCCCTGACGATAGATTGTTATTATGGAGAAAAGACACATGAAGTTTTATATTGAGGAAGACTGACAGGAAAGAAATGTGTGCACGCCTAAAATGTTCATTTAGTCATCAATCCGTAAAACGTTCGAGGTAGGTCTGTCAATTAAACTGTAATTTGGAGTGGATTTTATATTTTTCGCCCTGTGCTGTATCGTAACCGAATATGAAAATAAGCTCACATGTATTTCGTGTACACGTATGTCTGAAAATAGCCCAATTCCTGTAGACATTCGCTTGTTCGTGTTATCATCTGACATCTGTTAATTATTTAAAAGGGTGGCATATGAAGGAAAATAAAAAATAATAAGTGAAGGACTTCGGAGACTTCGTACATATATTGTACAAGTATATCATTGTTATTGTATGTATACACTATTTAGGCTCATTTGAGGACTTAGGAGACAAAAGTGGTTAAGTGATGTGAAAACTGCTGTACAATTATTTGTATTGATGATATCAAAGAATTAGGTCTTTGATGATATTATGTATACAAGTTTGTTATTGACAAGAACGAAGAAATACAATGTATATTGATAAATTAATTTTCCAGATTTTGTCTTTACTTAGATGGAGTATATGCATGATGCTTTGCCAAAAATGTTATTCAATTAACGCACAAAAACATATGTATATTTGTGTACGTTATGTTATAAATTGTCTAGTGAATCCATGTCTAACTGACACTTTGCCTTGACGTCATTTATAAAGTTATATTGACATAAAAGTAGTGATGCTACGCCGTTTCTAGGTCTAAATTACATGTAAATGGTCAGTTAAGACTGGTGAGACTGCATAATATGATACATAGGCTCCTCTGAGTCTTCACTGGATACATATGCATTATAACCCCAAATAACTTAATGCAGATCAATAATTGCAAAGTATCTATTATAAACAGACTATTTTATTATTCAAATCATAGCATACATATATATTGTCACAGGGGTGGCGAAATATGATTTTGACTTACTTGTCCATTTTTTCAAAATGCTTTTTTGCACTTGTCCGTATGATAGTTATATAGTAAATTCCTACAGAAGTTTACTAGTCCGCATAGGGTCTGGGACAAGCTGGGCAATACGGACAATGGATTTTGCCACCCCTGATTGATAAAGAATGGTTTTGTGCAGACATGTATACACATCTTGATTTTATTTTTATTGTGCAATCAGTAACTGTATGTATTTTTGTTTCGTTTCAGATCATGGAAATGTTGACGGAAATGCACAATACGCAACATTACTTGTGAAGAAGATTCAGCGAGTCGTTGTGATAAGTATTCTGAATGAAAGTGTTTATTCTGTAAAGGTAACTCGGAAAACAATAACGGAATGGAAGGACAAGTATCTAGGAGATATAAACGACACAAATATGAATCAAGGATGCACAATGTGATCTGGTTTTGTTTACTATAATACAGGAAGATAACTGTGTAATTAACTAATTACTATGAACAAGACATTCAAGTAAATCATTTTGAGCTATAACACAGCCTTCCAGGAAGACACTTGTACATGATAACAAACATTAAGTAGATCATTTTGAACTACATATTGTGTCACACAGGGTGAACATGGCAAGTCCTGGACGCAACAAAACGGGTAGAAAACAAAAACAAAACGACGTTAATGACATTATTCAAAGCTGGTAACAGCAGCGAGTCGTTGTGACAAGTATTCTGAATGAAAGTGTTTATTCTGTAAAGGTAACTCGGAAAACAATAAAGGAATGGAAGGACAAGTATCTAGAAGATATAAACGACACAAATACGAATCAAGGATGCACAATGTGATCTGTTTTTGTTTACTATAATACAGGAAGATAACTGTGTAATTAACTAATTACTATGAACAAGACATTCAAGTAAATCATTTTGAGCTATAACACAGCCTTCCAGGAAGACACTTGTACATGATAACAAACATTAAGTAGAACATTTTGAACTACATATTGTGTCACACAGGGTGAACACGTTGATAATTTTGATCAGGCAGATCATTTGTTTTGTTAAATGACCCAAGATGTAAAGGGTTTGTTAAATGACCCAAGATGTAAAATTTAAAATTAAAACTGTAAGTTTACTAGCATTTGTCAACAGTAAGAGGCAGGAGTAAAAAGCATTGTGACAAAGGGAGAAATTGCTCGTATGGAGCAATTTCTTCCTCTGCCTCCATGTTTTCAAAAAGCCGTCTGCTGCAGAGGCGTCAGAAAGTGTCTATTTGAGGGAAAGGGTGATTGAAATATTATAATTAGCTCCTCTGGCTGAAAGCTAGTCAAGCTTATGTCATGGCGAATTGTCCGTCGTGCATGCGTTAACTTTTTGCTTCAAACGACTTCTCCTACTTAACCACCTAGGAAGCATCCTCTTAATGTCCTCTTCTAAATTCATTCAAATTTTTTGGATCCATGCAAAATTCTGGTTTCCATGGCAACCAAATTCAAAAAGTAGGGAAAACTTAAAAAGCTTTTCCGACGAAAGTGTCAGGCCGATTTCCAAATAATTTTGTAGAAATGTTCCTTCGGTGACCCTCTATCAGATTCCTTCAAGCCAAGTCGATTGGTTGAAAAACATGGTCGCCAGGGGGGGGGGGGGGGGGGGGGGGGGGGGGGCGGGTCTATTTGCATTATATGGCTATAGTGAAAACTTAAAATATCTTTACCTCAAAAAGTGTTTGGCAAATTTTCAAATTATTTTGTAGAAATGTTCCTAGGGAGACCCTCTATCAGATCCTTCAAGCCATGTTGATTAGTCGAAAAACATGGCAGTCAGAGGGTGGGGCTATTTTGCCGTATATGGCAATAGTGAAAACTTAAAAAATCTTCTCCTCCGAAAGTGTCCGGCTGATTTTCAAATAATTTTGTAGATATGTTCCTTGGGTGACCCTCTTTCAGATTCCTTCAAGCCAAGTTGATTGGTCGATAACTATGGCTGCCAGGGGGCGGGGCTATTTTGCCTTATAAGGCTATAGTGAAAACTTAAAAAATCTTTTCCTCCGAAAGTTTCCGGCTGATTTTCAAATAATTTTGTAGAAATGTTCCTAGGATGGTCCTCTATCAGATTCCTTCAACAATGTTGATTGGTCAAAAACATGGCCATCAGGGGGCGGGGCTGTTTGAAGATTTAATTGTTGCCTAATGGCCGTGGAGCGATACTGGCCCTCTTGGGCCTCTTGTTTTTTAAATCTGATCAAAGCTTTCTCTGTCTAGATTCCAGAGAGTACTGGTACATGTTCATAATAAGAATTAATTTCACAATCAAATTATTGATCACAAAAGGAAAAAGCACATTATGAGATTTAACTTCTGACATAAAGTTTAAAGATTTTCTATTGCATAATTATTGTCTACAGCCTATATACATACATTCAAAGGTCAGTTTACTATTTTTTTCTATGTATATTCTAGTTGATATGTACTCATCATGCAACAAAATTTACATGTACAAAATATGTCCCCAATTTTTCAATTGTTGAACATAGTAATGGGAAGAAAAGTTTGAAATTTTTAACACAACTGTACATTTTGACCTGTTGATTTTTTTGCAAACTTCAAGGATTGGAAGAAATATTTGAACGGAAACAATATCACAGGCTCTTTTTAAAAAACTTTACCCGAATTTAACCAATCTACAGCAGACAACTTTGAAAATATCTTTGCAAGCTCACTTTGGTACAGCATGTTTCCTATTTTATTACTCAGTTTACCGTAGCTCAGTCAGTAGAGACACGGGCTGTTAATCCAGGGGTTGTGAGTTCGAACACCAGCTTGACCTACATTCCTTCCGACATTTGACATGACTACCACCAATGGGCTTTCAGACTATGTGGAAAAGCAGCCAGTTGCTTGGAAAGTATGTTGTGTGAAGTACTGGTATGAGAAAGCCAAGAAACATATGAGTAGTTGAACTGGCTGCCGTGATATGACTGAAAGATTGATGAAAATGGTGTTAAACCCCAATTAATCAATCAAAGTATTTTGTTCATCTAATACCCTTCTTCTCATTGTATACTAAATAGGCTGAGTGTAGCCTATGTTTCGGGTAAAAAGTATCAATTTTGATGTATTTTGGTTGTATTAGAGAATTGGACATTGTTGGTTAAGTTACAGGTCAATTTGACAGAAAATCCACAGGTGAAATGTGTCTATCCTTGTAAGCCTGTGTGGCATGCTTAGGCTGATCCGGATCGATACTTTACGCAGAGTCCACAATGTTGTTTTGCTCGCAGGACTGCTCAAATTATAGGAAAATCTAGTTAACACTCTGGAAGCCGCATGTTTTACTTGAGCATGTTGAAACTTTCTCAGAATATTTGCTTGTATGATATCTAGCCTTAGTTCGAATATGTGTCAGATCCAGTCACTTAGCCAAACACTATAGTCTTAATAGACACTGCATTTTTGTATTGAGCATTTTGAAACTTTGTCAGAAAGTTTGTCTTGATGATAGGCCAATTTCAAATATTGGTTATTTTGGATAAAACATTAGGGCACTAAGCCAAGTTGGAGGAAAATCTTGTTAACCCTTTCCCTCATATTATAGAGGCGTTCTGCAGCAGATGGCTTTTTGAAAACATAGAGACAAAAGAAGAAATTGCTCAAAACGAGCAATTTCTCCTTTTGCCACAATGTTTTCCACTTTTAGTCATAGGTTATCCACTCAATTATAGAGGTTTTGTATCATTTGACAAAATATGTTCAAAGTCGTCTGCTGCATAATTGTCGTATGAGGGAAAGGGTTAAGACTCTGGAAGCGGCACTTTTAGCTTGAGCATGCTGAAACTTTGTCAGAATGATTGTTTTTATTATATTTATTTTGAATATGGGTAATGTTTGTTAAAAAATTAGGTCACTATGCCAAGTTGTAGGACAATCTTGATTTAACACTTAAGAGACCACAATTTTGACTTTAGCGGCTTGAAACTTTGTCAGACAGTTTTTCTTGATGATATACAGGCCAATTTAGACTATTGGTCATGTTGAGTAAAAAATTAGGTCCCTTGATCAAATTTAAGAAAAATCTTGTTAATGATCTGGAAGCCATGTTTTTAATTCTAGCATGATGAAACTTTACCAGAATGTTTATCTTGATGATATTTAGGCTAACTTCGAATATGATCTGGCTAAAAACTAGGTCACTAGGCCAATATTGAGAACTATTTTGTAAACACTCTAGTCACCACATTTCTCTCAAATGTTCCTTGCTGTGACTCTTTACTAAGAGTGTTAATATTAAGTTGATTCTTTATTTACTATAGATAATAAATAGCTTTGCTATAGGTACTATTTTACCCTTTCTACACTACAGACACATGTTGTCTAATCTTCAACAGATGGATGGTATGAGAAATTTTGACAGTTTTCTCAATGTTTTATTCACTTTTAGTTTCATCAATACAGATTTACCAGTATCTTTAGTTAAACATTTTCAAATCATCTGCTGTAGAGTTTATCCATGTGATAAATTACCTATCACAAATGTGTTTGTTTATCTAACTGTATCTACTGTCTACAGTTCAAGAGTTTAATTATAGATCTCTGGAAATAAGGTTAACCCTGTCTTAAATAAATGTTTGAACTGTATGCATTTCTGCTTTTTTGTTTACATTTTTTTAAATTATGTGACTTGTGTTGTAACTTTCCAAAACATGGAACAGTTGACCATCTTTTTCCCCCTCATACAATGGGTACCGTCCCACAGCACTTTCAGTGCTTTGATTTTGTATGTGTTCTGGGGCATTTGCATCGCGTGATTTCAAAATTCAACATGTTACAATGGTCTCGTCTGCGCATGCGCGCAACTCTACCAAAAATTGAAAGTGGACGTCATGACAACATCCCGAGAAATGAACGAATTTGTGAAAATTGTAATTCGGGACTAGTAGAAAACGAATACCAATTTTTGCTAGTTTGTTCAAAATATTCCGGCTAAACAAAAAATTATAAATCTGATGACATCATCTTCGGAAGTCGTAATAAATAAATTAGCCAAATGCATTTATTATGCAAATGACATGAACATTTAAATATGTTTTATTTGTATTTTACTTTGAATTTAAGTTTTTAAAGACTAGTAGACATATATTGTCTTCATTGTGTGTATATATATAAATACGAGAATAGTTTTGGGTTAAATATGTACGGTTATACGTGGGGCTCTTCATAAAAACCAGTGTCTATGTTATGATTTTTGTTTGTCTAACTTGCTATAAAACTTGTAGTTTTTATTCAATAAAATATATTGTATATTGTATTATATTACATACTCAATGATAAAATATAGAGATTTCCCAACTTGAGAAAACCTATAACATGCTTTTTGTCTACTGAGCAATATCGCCTAGTGTGCGATATAGCAGCTCACTAGCCGGATTTTCGGAACTACTTTTTTTAATCTCTAATTTTTTAATTTTCTTAAATAAAAATAATACAAAAATAAGTATTAAAATAAGCATTAAAATTAAAAAAAATAGAAATCTACCATAAAAGAAAATTATCTTAAATTATCAGATTATCATTAATAAAACTCTAACAACTTATGTATATGCCTTCAGTTATTCCAATTGCTTACACGAAAACGTGTTTATATGCAGCCAGAAAATAGTTCTTTGCTGCAATTGATAAACGCCTCAAGATAAAAATAAACTCATCGTTAAACACTTTTAAGCTCCGTTTTCACTACTTAACACTTTATTTCCATGATGAACAGTTAA
The DNA here is from genome assembly GCA_031761405.1 of Serripes groenlandicus. NCBI lineage: Eukaryota > Metazoa > Mollusca > Bivalvia > Cardiida > Cardiidae > Serripes > Serripes groenlandicus. Next base: position 72,470,035 of record JASEVX010000005.1, read on the forward strand.
ATAACCCACAATTGCACATTTAAATCCGCAAATAAGAACTTGAATCGACATGACACATTTATTTCAATCAATGTACACATTTGTCGGTGCGCGCGTAGTGACGTCACTGTAAAACATGATTTGGGAATTAAATCTATGGAGCACTCGTTTTTATATCGCAAGAATCTCTTCCACTTGGGATTTATATCCCGTATCATAAAAACAATGTTAATTAAACTCTATGTAATTATAGTTTGCAAACTTACCCGTGCTAAATGAGCTGATGAAAGCAATGTAGCAGTGTAGAAGCAGTAAACACAGGATTGACCTGATGGTCCGTTTAGCAACGTGGCAAATCATTGTTACAATCTGAAACATATTTGTGTTGTTTTTTGTAGTAGCTGGAAAGACTGCTTACGACGATATTCAATGTACATCGTTTATAGAGTACCCACAACATAGGCATTGAAGGTTAAAAAAGGATTATAGAACATACAAACCGCCCCTTATCTAGAGCTTTACACATTTTCAAAATATGTTTAAGCCAGTCACAATTTATATATCTGTTATCGATATAAAGCTTAGCTTAACGATTGTTCTAAACTGTTTCCAACCGAGACAATATATTCCGGCGCAAATACATGTATATGGTTATGCGCAGTTTAAACACGACGGATTAAAATTCCGTGTTTGACTAGGTCATATACAGTACCAAATATGGTAAGGGTACGTCACTGAAATATGATGTGACGTAATTGAAATATGCTTTTACGTCATTCAAAATGTGGTAGTTTGGCGTGGTTCACACGCCAATCATAAATTATATTTGATGTGTTAATTATGCTATTTCTTTATTTAGAATATGGTATATAATAAAAGGAAAAATTATATTGCAGAAGCGATACAGGTTTTAATATTGTTTACCCGGGGCGTTAACACTTCAGTCTTCGGTCTAGCGATATATTAATTGTCCACGCTTCTTGTATAACAATACTTAACATGATATTCCCTATATATAAAAGGGGTGAGTATGCATGATTGTACACGACCGCTTTCAACAGTAGCCGAATCAAATCCGCTTATGTCGAGTCACCTAAAATGGAATGGACGTCGTCTCAGAATGATTGGACCATTACAGACGACTTTCACGAGGTTAACAGTTGACGACTATTGTAGAAAACGGAAATAGTATCTCAATTACCGAACAATTGTCAAATCTATGTCCAAAGCAGACGACACGTTTTAAGAAATGAAGACATTTTTATGAAAGTTTGAATTGTTCGGAGACTCGTCATCCGCTTTCACCATTTTGCAAATTTCATTTGAAGCCTTTTAATGTATGACATAATAGCAATAAAACGTGATTGTACATTAGCTGTTGATCTATATAACAGCTGGTCTGGAGTAACGTGCCCATACCGTAACACTTTAGGTCAAAGGGAAGTAAATCGGATCGGCTTGCCGGGCAGACAATTTTGTCGAGGGAATTTCAGATGAATTTGTCTCCGATTGGACAATAATGATTTTGTTGAAAGTTGAAAGTGATTTTTATAAAGTTAAATAACCTCTGACTGATTTATAACCAAAATAGTGTTTGCTTTTGGCTATATTGACACTCTAATAGCCATTTTTAGAACATGCTGTGTTTTCTGAAATTGAAAGTAAAATTCAGTGCGGGATAAGGGTGACCTTTGATTTGACCTCCTAACTCTGTCAACGGTCGGTGAACATGTGAGTTTTTGTTTTATTTTTGGTAGTTCTAAGAATGAACTTTAATTTGATACAGGTATATGTGTTAATTTATTTGATATTAACGAACCATTACCCATAATGCTATAATGGTCGCCTATGGAAAATGAATTACTTCCCTTTGACCTAAATAGATATACACCAAAAATGGCGACATCCTATGGAAACGGTTTAACAACCAAAGGCGAAAATCTTTTCTAGGACCAACAGGCTAACCTTTCAATGACAGGACATTTGCGACAAGTAAAGATCCAGTTCACCCTGCACATTGGCGCTGTGATATCTGGAACTACACTGTTCGATGATAAGTGAAAGAGACATTGAAGACTGCTTCTGACAGGTAATGTACGTTTAGCATACATAGTATGGTTTGTGCAAATTGATAATTTCCTACACATGCAACAGAAAGAACAACCATATGACATTGGCGACCAGTGTATACCCAGATCAACCTGCACATTCGCGATCTACACTGTTCGATAATGAGTAAAATAGGCATTAAAGACGCATCTGACAGGTAATGGTATGGTTTGTGCAAATTGATAATTTCCTACACATATAATAAAACGTTAAGGTTTTTTTTTTTTCGTAGAGCATTATAATTGCAATAATTTTGGTTTGAACAAACCTGTAAATTTTATTCCGATTCTTGTATTGCCTATAACGTATCTTAACAGAAGACAACATATGTTTAATTAACGCTTTAACACATGCAGATGACTTTTCACACATCTGTAGTAGACGATTTTTGAAAACATCGTGACACTTTTCTACCATGTTTTCAACTATATTCTATAATTATTCTTTCCTTTATAGATATTTTCCAAAATGTCATAAAGATACTTTCTAAGTCGTCTGTTGCAGATTTGCTGCATGTGAGAAAGGGTTAAAAGATTGTCATGCTACTAACGTATGCTTGACGAGCATCACTTATTCATTGGTTTCGAATCGTGCCCTTTAAGATGTTGCAATTTACAACTAATAGTTTAACAAGAACTAATAAGTAATTTACCTCATGTCCCTTCAGCCCATTTGCATGTTTTTATATGTATCTAAATCCGGTTGAAAATCTGATTGACTTAGTGAAGTAAAATTATTTTAACATGTCGTTAACTTGTTGTAAATATGCTAATGTATCTCAATTTCCTAATGGTTGTAAATAACCATCTATACATAATATCCGATTGTAATAAAAGCGTTTTCATGCAAAAAAGAGTATATTGAATATCTCTGTAGTGTTAATATATAAACCTAACCTTTACTCTAACCCTAACCAATTTGGTACAAATAACAAACGAACGAATACGTCAGTCCGAGTTTGGTGTTTGATTGTAAGTATCATGATGAACAATGCCGTCTTTAAAGTCTATTAGAAGAATTATTTTTAAAACATTTACTATCGATCATTATAACTGATTTCAGTTCTGGTAACTGGCGTAACGTTTGTTACTATCGATTCATAAAGAGAATAGGTGGTTGACTGATCCAGTACGCGATCGACCAGTCGTATTATATCACATACTAGTTTACCGTGGTTGCCGCCTCGGTCAATATGAATGTCTGCCAGTAAATATCAGATTATATTCCATGACTAAATTGTCACGTTTTGTAAAGTGTTACATGTACAATGTAGTAGCCGTGGCCTATCCTTGTAATCCGCTGAACGACTTCAAAAGTTTTTATCACCAAGTTTGTATCAAGTTTTTTAAAATGATTATTGACGAGTATACCATGGTCTATACGTTAATTAGTCGCCGGGCAGGAGACCGCGACTTATATTTTTAATAGGTTTTCGGAAATGACATTGGAGCACGAGTTATTATTAGAAAAACAAACACATTTAAATGTCTTGAACATATTACAATTGCGTTTGTTTAAAAACACTAAGTTATGACACATCTCAAATGAAATAAATATTCCTATGATTTAAGTATGTGCAGTTTCTTTTTTTTTTTTACGATGACAAAGCAGTCCCTATTAGCTAGACTGACGCACACCTGCTAGACTGCTAGACTAACGCACTGTATTTTATTTTACTATTGATAGCCTGATGTTACTGTGTACAGTCTAATAGTGAAGTTTGTGCGGCCGGTGCATTGATAATTTAGTTTACAAAGGTGTCAAAGTGCAAAATAACAAGTTTCTTCACGTCTTTAGAAGATAAAAAATAACAATAACGATGAACAACAAACAACTGTTACTCCCAAACAAAATAAAATAAATCGGCCATCAGTTAAAATTGTGAAGAAATGGGACTGAACTCCATATTAACTTGCGTCACGAAGTCGATGATGACGGGAATGTAAAAACAATAATCTGTAAAGATTTTTTCGAAAAAAGGAAGGAAAGAATTACAATAAATTAACATGTTGTAGGGTTCAGTTTATGTATGATATAATTAGGATGCCAAGCTAATATCATTTTGAGAAAAAGAGAAAACTCATGTCTTCAGCAATTTAACCCTTATGGTTTTATTGATAAATAATAAAATTCAAATATTCTGACAAACATCTTGAAAAGTGTATGTGGAATTCACAAATCTTATAATTATTCCTTAATGAAAGCACTGTATACATGTACATACTAAGACTAATGATTGGCAAGATTACTCATTTTCCATTACTGTTTATGATCAATAAGTAGTTGGCTGTGTGTATGGTCAACCTACCTTAGAATGGAGATTGATCATAAACAATGAAAGGCTTCAATAAAAGACATTCACTTCGTTGACCAAAAAATTGAAAGTTATGATACATTTTCACATTACCCCACCCTTTATGCACCAATATGCCCCTCAGTTGATAACTGTTTTTTCAACTACTATTATGTAAGTGTTATGCATAACTGCAGTATGGATTGTAGGCGACATTGATGCGTTGCATCAACTTTTTCTTGTTGATACATTGTAATAATGGTTGCCGCCTCGGTCAATATGAATTTCTGCCAGTGAATATCAGATTTTATTTAATGCTAAACGATGAGATTCTGAGTTCTATCAGTGAGATGTAATCCATATCACCCACACTGTGAGTGACATAGGTATGACATCATTTTCCTAGTTTCCGGTCATGTTATACTACACACGTTATATATATATAAAGAAATACGTAATGGGAATATTATTAGATCGGATACAAGCATTGTCATGTGATAAAAACCTTATCTTATCTATACCCATGTATAATTCCGTATTCCGTAAATTTAACAAATCGGACTTATTGTCATTGTCTGACATTGTGTAGTAAACAAATACATTCACACAGATTCGTCCGCGTGTGAACAGGTACGAAGACACCAAATAGTTCCATTATTTCATCATCAATTATCATAAAATAAAAAGGAAATGTATTGGCTTTGAGTGGATATGGAATATACTCGAAGTGATACAATTTTAACATTTTCAATTGTATCACTTCTCAATGAGATATATTCCATATCCGCTCAAAACAAACAAATATCCTCTATATATCATTCCATGGCTCACTTGCACATTATTGAATAGTGTTACATGTATTAACCGTGGTTTAACCTTTTTATACGTTGAAATCCTTCAACGTTATTTGTCACCAAATTTTTATCAAGTTCTAAAATGTTTATTGTCGAGACTTTTATAAATATTGATCAATGAGTGGCGAACAATTTAGACCAATATTTAACTGCTCTACATTGTTTGCACAGTCACAAGTTAAAGTCGTGCATACTGTACACGCACATGTTGCTTTAAGTCGCGTACGTGCCATTACATGCCATCCGACCACCTGCTATGCTGCAGCAGGAAATACTTCCTAGTAAATACGAATATTATCATTCCGTTAGGTTTATACAAATCTTCGCACATTTAGGTATGTATGTATAGCAGTATTCTTTTGGCTTTCCATTAGGTCACAGGGAAGTAAATCGGATCGTCTAGCCGGGCAGACAATTTTGTCCAGGGAATTTCAGATGAATTCATAAGACTGTGGTGGTCTCCCGTTGGACAATAATGATTTCTTTGAAAGTTGAAAGTGTTTTTGATAAAGTTGAATACCCTTTGACTGATTTGTGATCAAAACATTGTTTGCTTTTAGCTTTATTGACAGCTTAGGAGCCATTTTCAGAACAACATGTATTTTCTTAAATTGAAAGTAAAATTCACTGCGGAATAAGAGTGAACTTTGATTTGACGTCCTAGTTAAAACAAAAAAAGGTGGGATAGCATGTAGGTTTGTTGTGCTTTTTTGGTAGTTTTGATAATGAACTTTAATTGCATATAGGTTTCTGGATTATTTCAACTGTTGGGAAAGAGCCATAGCCCATTACGCTATAATGGTCGCCTATGGAAAATGAATTGCTTCCATCTGACCTAAAGTAAGAATTCAGTTCGGTATTATTTTACAATTGTTGGTACGTTTTGGTGATTAAGACTAGCATATTGCAAACACAACTTTCTGACAAGCTCATTTAACCTGTCAGCAATAAAATGCTTGGGAAAATGACAGAAACCAGCCCCCAGAAAGCTGCCAGAGGCTCAGATTAAGTAAGTAGGGGTTAAATCAATGATATTGTTGTTGTTGTTCTATGTCAGGCTTAGGGTAGAATGCTAGAATGATTACCCGGGACTCTTGGAATGTCAACCCAGCCTCATATTTAGCAAAATATTTGCCAGGTACTTAACCTTCCCTTCACAAACATGCAATTTCATGCACCTCTAGCAGATCACCTGTCAGAACATTTTGGGAAAAGGGGCTAAATTCCTTTTAATGAGCAATATTTCCTTGTTAGCATTGTTTTATTTTTTACTAAAACCCGGGTTTTTGTCTATTTTGAACATCGCCTTGATCAAACGTGATGGTAACATATGTAAATGAATCTTTAAACAACTTCAGTCTATCATATAGAGTGCTGTAAATCCCCAAAAGCTTCAGATTTTTACCTAGACACAAATACTTTTGGAGTTACCTCCCTTTCATTTGTATTGAAAACCATATAATGGCATGTTTTTTTTTTTATTTAATTGTAGCATTATGATGTCAAATTAAACTATTTTCAAGTGGAAATGTCTCAAATGTTTTTCTTGGAGAATAACGATCATTGTATTTGAACTGCTGTGGCAGGGAAAAAAGGGGCTTTCGGACACCCGCGACAAATCTGGATCCGCGGATGGGTTCTGTACCCTTCAAATCCTCGGTACCATTTCAATGACTGCACATAATTGGGTGCCCCGTCAGGCAATATAAATGCAATAGATCCACACAATTTGCACCTATCCAAGGACCCCTTTTCTCGTTTCGTTGCAGACAAATCAACCAGAATTAAGTGTTTTAGCCTTAATTATGCTGAACAAAAGGGTTCGGTTCCGATATGTCTGTGTTTCAAATGCTTTAATTAATCCTAGAGGCTTCCTAACTATTAACTGAGTCATTGATGGAAAAAAACACACCAAAAAAACGCCACAATGTACTTAGATTAAGTTGTGTGTATGCAAAGTCTGAAAAGAGCCGTCAATTTATAGATAAATTGATTGATTGATTGATTGGTGTTTAACGCCTATCTTTTCAGTAACATCACGGCGTTTCCAGTTACAAGTACAACTTGTCCATTTATCCTGACACCAGCCAGTCAGTCGTAATGTTAACCACGCAACTGAGCGCCAAGGAGGGCAAAACCATTACTACCATTGTCTTTGGTATGACCGGTTGGGATCGAACCTGCGATCTCCCGCATCCGAAGCGTACGCTGTACCACTACACCACCGAGATCAATGTAATACGTCTTTACCAAGAAAATCCCTTGATTCCTGGCGTTGCGTACTCGTTTTGATTATAGTGAAAGTCGAGAAAGCGCGCCCGTTACAGTTATTGGTTAGTGTATCCTTTATGCACGTCAAAAATAGGGACCTGCGTGGTACTCACGTGACATATAACCTACAATAACTATAAGACATTACACGTGTACCTCCAGTAAACATTAGTCGATGTCTGAATGCAAAGAGCCTGTTAATGTAACTGGTAGCATGAATATGAGCCGTTCAACGAGAAAACCAACAATGTGGGCTCTGCGTAAAGTATAGACCCGAATCAGCCGATGCATACCGTACAGGCTAACCCGGACAGACACGTTTCGCCTCTTGTGGATTGTCTGTTTCAGGAATCATTACTCTATACCTCTATCCCCTGAGTCGGCCCGGATTAGCCGAGTCAATAAAGTTGGTTTTCTCGTGGAACGGCTCATATATAAATTGCAATAAGCAATTATGCTAAGTACTTTATTTAGTTAACTCGTCACTTTAGTTTTCAATATTTCAGTAATCGTTTAACAATTTTCTAATTTTCCTAGCCTAATACTGGTTTGTTTACCCAGGGAAATGAATACGTGTACTGTTGCCGTGATACAAATAATGTTGAAAACGGTGTAAAACCTCAATGACGTACAAACATTTTCCCAAACTTCCAACAAGTGATGTAGTTGAAGAGCTTCCGCATCTTGTGCTGGAGGTCGTGAGTAGGATCCAGGCCGGGTTATATCAAATAAGTTAAAAAAGGTAGTATTGGCTTTCCTTTCTCGGCGCTCAGGGTTTCGGGGTTTGTATAACGGCTGACTGGCTGGTGTCAGGATAAATGAACCTGTAGAACTGATAGCTTACCCAGGACACGCCGTGATATAGAGAATAATACGTTGGTGCCGTGGATTGAGAAAGTTTATCTGGCAAGGCGGAGTAATTTATCGGGTGGGCCGAAGGCCCCAACCTATTATTTTATTTACCTTGTCGCATTTTTTTTTTATTTTTATGGCAGCTTCAGAAATATGTAACTTACTGAATTACATCCCTTTGATTGTGACGTCATGTTTTATAAATAAACAGCAGCTATTTGTGATTGATGCGCGGAAAGAAATAGTTCTCAAAATTCTAACATAATACAACACAAAAATCAGCTATCTTCATGAATTGTATTCACAAATGAGAACTATTTACTAAAGAAATTTGCAACCATTCATTTATTTTATCGATTGAAGTTAGAATTTGCAGCGACGCTTGCTAAATAAAGTAGTCCCGGCTAGCAGGTGCCCGACAGCTTATCACGTGATCAACTGACGTAGATGAAAAGAAATATACGGCACCCTGTTATCGGGTTGAAATTGCTAGACGTGACAGGATAAATAACAATAAAATGTTGAGAGTGGCATAAAATGCCATACAAACGAAATCAAACAAGTCTACTTCGGCGTTATGACTATATTTAGTTCCATTCTGATTGTTGACGAACTGTGCAGATTCAGATGAGCTAGTTGACGTGGATATACACTAAGCGCAAATGCTCTTTTTTCGGTGTTATTGATGCTCAGCTCATGTATATCTTACATGAGGCAATAAATTGTTTTAATACATACCCTCATATAGACTCTTTCTAAGTTATCTGCAGCATACGACTTCTGACAACATTGTGACAAATGAAAAAAGTGCTCATGATAAGCAATTTCTTTTTTGCAACAATGTTTTAAACTTTATGCAATTATTAATATTCTCTGATATATTTGACAAAACGTTTTGGAAGTCGTCTGCTGCAGATTTGTTGCATGTGGGAAAGGGTTCATTATAGAATTCCAATTGTCGTTCAACTTTTTATATGAGCCTATTAATTAGAAAAGGTACATGGCATTTCTCAACAGTGTAGGTTTAGATCATCTTGTCCAACTGCTCTATCTTATCAAAATCTACTCCAGTTGTCAAAATCTTCTAATACGCTAATGTAAGTTATATGTGAACATTGTCGATCTTTATCACACTGTGCGAATGCAAAGGTCGATCCAGATCTATATTGTTCACAAAAGCCAACTTGATCCTATTCTCATTCACTAGCGCATATATTTTCTCTGTGAAAAGGGGCGGTTCAAGCAGTGCAGTTGCAATATAAGCTGTCGTTTGGTTGTCTCGAAAAAGCGTACCATTTGCTTTCTTTTACATTAAATATACACACTGGATTAGTAACATGTACTATATAAGAGGGGCTGGCCGTGTAAGAGCTAGTCGCACCTTCTACGAAAGACAGTAACCCTGTCGCTGTCGCATATAAAGGGCGGTAACTTTGACGCTGTCGTATATACTACGAAGGGTAGTAACCCTGACGCTGTCGCATAGCTGATGCACATTCTACGAAGGGCAATAACCCTGTTACTGTCATAAATACTACGAAGGGTAGTAACCCTGACGCTGTCGCATATTCTGCGAAGGACAGTCACTGTCGCACATTCTTCGAAGTACAGTAACCCAGTCACTGTCGGTAATTCTACGAAGGGTAATAACCCTGTCACCGTTGCACATCCTATGAAAGGCAGTAAACATGTGGCTGGCGCTCATTCTACGAAGGGCAGTAACCCTGTCACCGTTGCGCATTATACGCAGTGCAGTAACCCGTCGCTGTCGCATATAAAGGGCGGTAACTTTGACGCTGTCGTATATACTACGAAGGGTAGTAACCCTGACGCTGTCGCATAGCTGATGCACATTCTACGAAGGGCAATAACCCTGTTACTGTCGGTAATTCTACGAAGGGTAGTAACCCTGTCACCGTTGCACATCCTACGAAAGGCAGTAAACATGTGGCTGTCGCTCATTCTACGAAGGGCAGTAACCCTGTCACTGTCGGTAATTCTACGAAGGGTAGTAACCCTGTCACCGTTGCACATCCTACGAAAGGCAGTAAACATGTGGCTGTCGCTCATTCTACGAAGGGCAGTAACCCTGTCACCGTTGCGCATCCTACGAAAGGTAGTAACCCTGTGGTTGTCGCTCATTCTACGAAGGGCAGTAACCCTGTCACCGTTGCGCATCCTACGAAAGGCAGTAACCCGTCGCTGTCGCACATTCTACGAAGGGCAGTAACCCTGTCACCGTTGCACATCCTACGAAAGGCAGTAACCCTGTGGTTGTCGCACATTCTACGAAGGGCAGTAACCCTGTCACCGTTGAACATCCTACGAAAGGCAGTAACCCTGTGGTTGTCGCACATTCTACGAAGGGCAGTAACCCTGTCACCGTTGCGCATCCTACGAAAGGCAGTAACCCTGTGGTTGTCGCACATTCTACGAAGGCCAGTAACCCTGTCACCGTTGCACATTTTACGAAAGGTCGTAACCCAGTCGCTTGGATTTAATTGCAGTTTTTTGTCCGATATCGATTTGGTATTTAGTAACCAATTGCCTGAAACTCTTTTTTTTTTATCTGAAGCAGACGACGTTTGCAAATGTTAATGTAGCTGTAAATTATGATATAAACGATTCATTTCTCAGTGTCCAACTACGCTTTATTATAGCAATTACAATGGCAAATTCTTATTTTACTATTATTTTCTTCATATTCGGATATGTTTTAAAAAGGCTGAAAATAGGTCATTACTAAAGCAGAACTTTCGTTTAAAAGAGACATTTGGCGGCTTCGTTTCATGACGATAGACCTAGTTTAAGTGTAATTATAATCACAGAGAAAACTAACAATGAACGTCTACAAGTACAGATCTGTACGAGTGTTTGTGAAATTTAGGTCTGGTTGCAATGAGATTGAGTATAACCTAACACTACTGACAAAATGTAACATATTTATCCTTTAGTTCCCAAACACATCTTACATACTCCTCGAGTAACTATGATAGATAAAATCTTTAAAATAGACAAATGATAATGTCCTTACGACTGCAAGCATGTGCATGCTGATACCTACATTGACATATTTGATACCAATTATTGATACCGTTTATAAAAGATATGTTATCTTAAAGCTTTTATTTTAATTAAAAATGAACAAGTATAACTAATTTTCCGTTTAAGATTTCAGATTTCAGATTGTTATAGTCGCAGAAGTAGCAATAAAACAAGTTTGCGACTGACGCTCTTTACTTAAAAGAGGAATTCTCAATTGAAGAGAGTTTATCACATAAAGGCCTGCCTGAGAGAGTCAAAATGCAATGGCATTACGAGCTATGTGTGGCATGCAATATCGGTCCTGCACGTGGAATAAGTATTGAATCACAAATGTAAAATCTAAACACAAGTTGTAACAATTTTCAATTCATTTATTAAGTAATAAGTGCATGATACTACAGACAATAACATAAATGTAATGGAAAGACAAAAAAGTCTTTAAATTAGGCGAGAAGCCTGAAAAAAAAGAGTATAAAATACAATACAATACAACATCTTATCTTTCTATTCTTAGTTTTCGCTCTAAAGAGGCAAAATATATATACTTACTTAAATTCAACAATTCTTTAACATTTTTTGACATTAGTAAGTTTGATTTTTTTTTGTAAATTTGGCCAAGTGTAATAGTATGTTTTCAAATACTTTTTTCGCAGTTCAGAGTATGCAGTACAAATTAGAAGGAAGTGATATTCGTTTTTAATCAAATTTCTATGGCAGGCTCTGCACAGTCTTTCGTTTCTTGATTTATTTTCATATCTACCTTTTTGGTAGACTTGCGCATGCGCAGAGGCTGCCATAGTCATAGTGAGTTTGAAGTCACGTGATGTATATGCCCTTCACCACCAACAATTAAGTGCAATTTTTTGTTTGACTAATTTACGAATGCTCACAAAAGCAAACATAGAGTAATACCCCTATCTCACCATCGCAGGATCGCTCGCGGAGACTCGCGGTGTGAGAACCGCAGCGAACCGCTGGGGACCGTGTAGACACCGCCGACGCTCCGCCACCTTCCGCCACAAACCGTATGCACCGCGAGGCACCGCGAGAAGCTGCGAAATTAGCAAACATGTTCAATTTTTTCGCAGGTTTTCTGCGGAGCGCTTTGAACCGTACAGACACCGTGAACACCGTGTAGGCACCGTACGCTCCGTAGTGGCACCGTACGCTCCGTACTGACTCCGCAGCGATCCGTACTCATTTGCTCCTGCGTTGCTGGCGTTGGATACACGGTACCACTACGGTGTCTACACGGTTGCAGTACGTTGAGTACGGAGCTACTGGCGGTGTGTGTACGGTGCCACTACGGAGTCGACGGTTCCAGCGGAGCCACCACGGAGTATACGGTGCCAGGACGGAGTCTTCGGTGCCAACACGGTGTCCGCACGGTGTCAGTACGGAGTGTTCGTTGCCTGGCGGAATATAAAAGGCGGCCGCCTTGTTTGTCGCATCATTTCACATCAGACTATTGGCAGAACAACACCTCCTTGCAGCATCTCATCGCATCTCATTTCATAATATCACATCATCACAACTTCACCTCATATGAACTTTAACTTGCCTTGGAACTTTTACAGTGAATGATGCCAAAAGGAAGAGGGAGAGGAGGAGCGAGAGGAAAGTCCAACAAGAGGAAGCCTTCTCCTCCTACATCTGATGAACATGAAGAAGCACCAGCCAGTCCTACCTCCTCTGAGTTCCCCTGCGGAGTCCGCGGTGCCGAATCCGCCCCAACCCGCCGCTCCAACCGTATCGACAACGCGCTTCTCGTACGCACCGTATTCTTGCCGTACGCACCGTACTCTTGCCGTGGTTGCACCGCAGCGTTCCGCAGTAGCCGTACTGCCACCGCCCCAATCCGTACTTCCACCGCGACATTCCGTAGTCACACCGCCGCTTTAGGTAGTCACACCGCCCCTTCCGCAGTGACACCGTGGCTATGCGCAGCTATTGAGGAAATTCCAGTCAGTCCGCATCAAACCGCAGCGATCCGCCACACTCCGTAGTCACACCGCCACGCACCGTAGTGACTCCGTACACACACCGTGTAGACACCGTGAAAAATTTGTTACGTCATGCAATGTCAACAAAACTGGCGGTGCACCGCGTCTGCTCATACCGCGAGTCTCCGCGAGCGATCCTGCGATGGTGAGATAGGGGTATAACGAAAAAAAATCCGATCATTCAAGCTTATAATAGAAAATAACAAGTCTTGTAAGTGTAAATATCATATTTAAAGTGTACACAATTATTTAGATATCACTACGCCAATATAGCACTGCACCGCGCAATTACCCTTTGTAAATTGTAACCCTTTTTCCCTCTCGGCAGAGATGTAAACATCCACTCGCCCGCTAGCATAAGCGAGTGGAATGAAGGATCGGCTAGTACGAAATTCTAAGCGCTAGTCCATACATATTCGTTCATGTCCTTATTCATAAAGATAGTATGCATCTTTCTCTTTCTCTCAGTCCATCTATTCCTTCGACAACGATTAACGATGACTTTTGCATTTTGGATAGGTGCTTTCGACAAGGTCCGCGTCTAAAGAAACAAATTTCATCAAATGATTTGAGCGCTTTAAATCACTTGTTTATAAAGCGTTTAGAATACTTTGATTATAATAGGCAGAACGAATAACGAATAAATCTTGCAAGAAATCAATCATTTCTTTCGGCCAAAATCAGGTAAATGACCCGCGGATATTGGTTGTTACAACATAACTGATTCATCCTTTTATTCTAAATTTGTATTACACAGTTCAAAATTAGATTTTGACAGTTTGTTCGTTATGATTTTGACGCGATTCAAGATTTTGACGCGATTATTTCGTTCATAGAGTTGATTACTAACAGATGACTAAGTTGATGATGGAAAGAACATTAACAAGTTAAGTTAAGCTAAAACATGCACAGGCAGGCGAGTGTTTCATTAGGATAAGTGCAACACTCAATTCCCAATCCTGCTTGCCCTTTAACAAATCACAACCCACCCCACAATATAAAAACTCTGCAGCAGACGAATTAAAAAAAATCTGAGCAAAGATACAGAAAATCACATTTATTGGAAGTGTAATCATTGAATATAGTTGAAAACATTGTTGCAAAAGGAGAAAGCTTGTTATGAGCAATTTCTTCTTCTGCATCAATGTTTTCAAAAGTCGTCGGCTGCAATTACGTATGCAAGTGGGAAAGGTTTAAATAAGAAACACTTTTTCAAATGATAGTCAGTTGGCTATTCTAGTATATAATGTCCGTCTTAAATAATAATGACAAAACTTTCAAAAAACAAGAACAAGATTTTTTACAATTTAATTGAAAGCATATTTAATCAAAGTTGGGAAAGTTGTCCCTGTCCGTGCTTTTTTTATGAGAGTTCAAATCACAAGCAAAACTTATGGGACAGAGTTGACAAATAACACATTGACACAATTTCAGATTTAGGCTTTTTTTCTGTCAAACTGCTGAAGAAGACAACACTGAGACACACATTTTGATTAAAAGTTTATTTAAAAAAAGGAATAATTTTATTTATGATAAACAACATTACAATGATGGTGTAGAAAATACATGTCAACAATTTGTACATTCATTGCACAGACCAAACTTAGCAAGTTTGAAATTATGGACCTCTCAGCACATTTTTTTCTCAATTCATTACTTCTTGGCAGGATTTTACTGCTAAAATTGATGATTTTTTTTTATTTTTGGCCGGATTGCTCTAGCAATTCCGGTCTATAGATTGGCGATGTCTGTCTCTCCGTCTGTCTGTTCGTCAACATTTTGGTTAAAGTTTCAGGTTGAGGCAAAATCTCAGCACTGGAAAGGGTTACACACTTGAAACTTTGCCTGAAGGTAACCAGTAACAAGTTCTATTGATTTATATGGTTACTTTGACCTTGACCTTGGTTTGTCAATTTTCAAGGTCAAATTGCCGACAATCCGGCGTTACAGTCTTCAGCAGTTTCTTGTTAAATATGACATAAGAAAGCCTTCCCTCAACATTTTGAAAACACCCTCAGAAGTCACCAGAATGCACCATGTTGCGTCCAGGATTTCAATTTTCTTTTTAAACATCAAGTCAAGGGTAAAATATGATAACTTAAGTGAAAGTTTCAGTTGTTTCATTGGAGCGCCACAGGGGGACTGTATGTCACCATTTATTTTTGCAATGTATGTAAATGACTTAGAGGACTACATGTCTCTAAATGAATTTGACGGCGTGGATATGGGCATGTTGAAATTGTTTTTACTACTATACGCGGACGATATAGTTTTATTTGCAGAAAGCGAGTGCAGTTTACAAAATGGTCTTGAAATACGTTTTAGTTATTGCGAAATGGAAATTATCAGTAAAGGTAAAGAAAACAAACGTTATGATATTTAGAAAAAATGGAAAAATATCTAAAAAAGTAGTTTTTAAATACAACGGTAATCCATTAGAAATAGTGAAACAATTTACATATTTATGCATATCATTTTCTTCAGGAGGGTCCTTTAACAAACTTTTGACTATATAGAAGGACAAGCTTTAAACGCAGTTCTTGCATTAAAACAATATCTAACAGTATTCAAAAATATCACCATTAGTCATACACTTGAACTTTTTGATAAGCTTATACTACCAATACTTAATTACGGGGTCAAGGTATGGGGCTTCAGTGAGGCTATAACGCGCAGAAAGGCTGCATACTAGATTTTGTAAGCAACTACTACACGTCAAAAGTCAGACTCCTAATAATTTTATATACGGTGAATTGGAAAATACAACGCCTTTCTTTGATGATTAAATACTGGTCACGAGAACAGACGAACGCAAATACATATAGGCAATCAATATGCAAACAAATGTTAAATGATATAAATGAAAATAATGAAAATTGGGCATCAAAGGTTAAATATATATTGAATAGTTTTGGTTTTAGTTATGTATGGATGAATCAAGGTGTCGAAAACATTAACGCTTTCATAAAAATATTTAAACAAAGGGTAAAATATATTTTTTATCCAAAACTGGGATGCCGATCTAAGTCAAACCTCTAAAACTAAAACATATATTCTAATCAAATCCTTTGATTTTAAGATGTATTTAGTCAACATAAAAATAAAGAAATATAGATTTGTATTAACAAAATTTAGACTTTCAAGTCACCAACTGGAAATTGAAACTGGAAGAGGGAAACAACCTGTTAACTGGCCAAATATAAATAAATTTCAAATGTTAATGAAATCAGAGAAAAGATCTATGTTATGCAAATTGTCCAAATATATTTACTTAGCGAATCTTAAAAGAGATGGTGAAACTTAATTTTATCATGCTTTTCTCCAGAGACATATAAACACATGTGTTTGTATGTCTCTGTTTTCTCTTATGTAAAATTGTAATAAATATGTATTGTAATATAAACCGCCAAAGGTATTGTAAATTTTGGCGACAACATGTATTTGTTATATGCCAATAAAATATATTGAATTGAATTGAATTGTTAAGACTCCTATATCAGACCGTAAATGCAAATTATGTAACACAATAGAAGACAAATTTCATTCTTTACTTGAATGTCCATTAACTCTTTTCCACATGCAGACGCATTTCGACGCAAAAGCAGCAGACGACTTTTGAAAACATTGTGGCCAAAGATGAAATTGCTCATGATGAGCAGTTTCTCCTTTGGCCACCATGTTTTAAACTTTAGTTAACAATTAAGTTATCTTTTATGGACATTTTTCAGGTTTTTGTCACAATGTTTTCAAAGTCGTCTGCTGCAGATTTGTTGTATGGGGGAAAGGGTTAAACAATGATCTAAGACAAATATATATAAGAAAATATTATTGGTCTAGACCAAACATTCCTAAATTCATCGAACTCTTAACAAGCAATAACCAGAAAACATTATCCAAATTATGCATTTTTCTATATAAAAGAATGAAGTCACTTGTATAATTATCTCATTTAAAATGTATGTATTTTATTGTCGTTAACTGTTTTTCAAAATGTAAAAACTAAATATGTATATATGTGTGTGAAATGTTTATCAAAGTTTATTCCCATTTTCGAGATTTTCTTTTTAGTCCTATTCTTCTACGATACAGGGATAATGATTTTAAAACATTCCGAACCGAATGATATTTTCGAAGTAGGGGTCAATTAACTTTCACTAGCCCAACAAGAAATGATGATCTTGGAACCATTTCATTCTGGCCTGATGCATCATTTCTTGTCTGCCATGGTGGGGATTTATTTAAAATAAATATTCATATATGCACTTCTGTATCTCTTCTTAAACGATCGCAGTTCTACCTTCAGTACTTTCAGTACTTTGATTTCAATTTCTAGCTCATTTGATGAAACTCTGAATTTACAAAGTGCGACTCTTAATTTATGGTCAGCGATACAATCTAGATAGTTTTCAAATATGAAATCATGTTTAAACATACAATAAGTAATTAATCTTTGGGAATTATTAACATCTGCATACCAGCTTTGGATTGATTGATTGATTAATTGGGGTTTAACGCCATTTTTAACAATTTCTCAGTTATATCACGGCGGCAAGTTCACTTACTCATGCATTTTTCTGGTTTTCTCACACCAGTACTCCACACAACAAACTTCCCAAGCAACTGGCTGCTTTTCTACATAGACTTAGCCCATTGGTGGAAGACGAATGACGCATGTCGCATTGACTTTTGTCAATCGTCGGACCAGCTTTGGAAGTATTGATCATAAATTCTTTGTTTAATGAGCATATAACCGATACTTCCAATGTCTTGGTGCATCCAAACTTCGTAAAACCCCAATGATTCTAACAAAATCTTAACATGATAAGCCGAGTTTAGTCCATTATAATTAATAACACTATTTGCGGCATAACGCGGCATACAGAACATGTTGCTTTAAATCGCTTACAGCGGGATAAGGATTAAACTGGAATCAGATTGCTCACACGTCGGTTGTTAACGCCTACACCTGAGCGGTAATCTAAGAAAGCAAACCTTATTGTAATTATCACACTTGTTGCAAATTACAGGTGTTCGCATTAATGCTAAGGATACACAAATTGATACTGATTAACTCTTCCAGCGCCAAACGCAAAATTGAGGTTTTTGCAAACAATACAGATTCAGGTGAGTCAGCTCGTAACGAGCTGTATCACCTGAAACCAGCATTGTTTGCCTTTTATTTATCAAAATAGACCAAAACTGTTATTAAAGAGAAATGGAGTATAAACATGGAAGAGTCTACTTTAAACAATTCGGCTCTGAAAAAGATAACAGAAGTTTCTTTAGACTAAGGGCTAAATGAGTTTCTCTGAGTAATAAGCCGACAAAACAGAGTGAGATCAGACTGCACGGATACGTTGACTGATCTGGATCTGGACTGCTCGCAAATGCCCTACGTTTGGTTTTCGAGAAAGGAAGCCCTTAGATCTTTCGGGAAGCCCCTCCGACGGGGAATGCATCAGTGAGAGCCTGCTATGCAACCAAATTTTGGATCACATACATCGTATGCTGGTGACATATTGTTAATTACAGAATCAGAATATATTTGTTGACTCAAAGTGAATGGTTATTTACAAATATGCAAGAAAACATATATATATATATATATATATATATATATAAATGTGTGTATCAAGGACAAAATTAAATACATGGCCTCAATATCATCTTTGAGGACGAACTACTTTGTCATATTACAAACTAAAAAGGGGAATAGCCAAAGATATAATGCAGATGTGTATGTAGTAAAAGACATGTGGAAGCGCATATCAATGCATTTACATACACAAAGGCATGCTGCCACTATTATCAGATCATAACATTGTCAAAGACGTACAGAAACACAAGTATACAAATACATGTATAACATATAGATGCATACCTATATTTTAATCGTTGACCCTATTGTATGGTTTGGATAAGAAAGAAATGTAAACATATCAACAAACATAGGAACACTAATATATTGTTATTCATTGAGAATCGAAGCAAAAAACTCGGGATTAGTCAACTCACGAAAATAAATATTTTGACGAGCTTCACCGCCCGTGCTCCAAGTCAATTGCTGCAAACACGTCAAAATGTGCCTGCAAGTGGGAAAGGGATAAACGCTTATATGGTACTGTTTGACTTTTCATTCACCAGGGGCGTAGCTTGGCAATAATCAATGTGTAGGCCGTCTCGTGAGAAAATCAACACTGTGGACTCTGCGTAAAGTATCGACCCGGATCAGCCTAAGCATGCCACAAAGGCCTACCCGGATAGACACTTTTCGCCTCCTGTGGATTTTCTGTTTCAGGAATAACTACTCTATACATCTATCCCCCTAAGACGGAATGTGTCGACCGGATCAGTCTGCGCGGACAGCGCAGGCTGATCTGGTCGATACATTACGCAGATGTCTATCGCCGCAGTTGTATTTTGGGGCATTTTGAGAAAAAAGGTGTAGGCACGTGCCTACAGTGCCTAAAGTGAGCTACGCCCCTGTTCACTAAGTCACATGCGGAGTCGTGTTAGGAAATACAACGCAACACGAAGAGACAGTTCGAGTTGTCAATTAATAACAAGCGGGTTTATGTATTGAAATTCACAAGTTACACCATGGACAACATATCTATTCACTAAATCAGCGAGTTGTGAAATACGAGGACACGTTTAAAAAAGTTGTAGGTGAGATTAATAATCTAGAATCTGTTCCCGTAGAGAGAAGAGTACACCCGTAAGCCCCTCAATATACTGGGATTTCCCCCTGTATACATATTGGTTCCTGATTTGGTTTAAATGTTAAATAAATAGAAATCGTGACACCAATGTCATATCATATATATCATATATATACGCGCCACCTTCTAATAGCATGCGAAAACCCCCTTAAATAACTTAAACGTATTAAGGTTCTCAGTCAATATGTTATGAACTGGCCGCAGGCGATGGTTGATTAGCCCTAGCCATTTAACGGCGATGGATGTTTAAACGATGCCAGTTCTGGTAAGCGATGCAACTGAAATTCAGTATCCGCGTTCCGCCTAGTGTGCGGGAGGTCGTAGGTTCGATTCCCGGCCAGGTCATACCAAGAACTTTAAAAATGGTAGTAATGGCTGCTCTCCTTGGCACTCTGGATTGCAGGGCATCGTAACTGACTGGCTGGGTGTCAAGTTAATTGGACAAGCAGTACTGGTAACCTACCCAGACCATGCCGTGCAGGGCATCGTAACTGACTGGCTGGGTGTCAGGTTAATTGGACAAGTAGTACTGGTAACCTACCCAGACCATGCCGTGCAGGGCATCGTAACTGACTGACTGGGTGTCAGGTTAAATGGACAAGTAGGGACTGGTAACCTACCGAGACCACGCCGTGCAGGGCATCGTAACTGACTGGCTGGGTGTCAGGTTAATTGGACAAGTAGGGACTGGTAACCTACCCAGACCACGCCGTGCAGGACATCGCAACTGACTGGCTGGGTGTCAGGTTAATTGGACAAGTAGGGACTGGTAACCTACCCAGACCACGCCGTGCAGGGCATCATAACTGACTGGCTGGGTGTCAGGTTAATTGGACAAGTAGGGACTGGTAACCTACCCAGACCATGCCGTGCAGGGCATCGTAACTGACTGACTGGGTGTCAGGTTAAATGGACAAGTAGGGACTGGTAACCTACCCAGACCACGCCGTGCAGGGCATCGTAACTGACTGGCTGGGTGTCAGGTTAAATGGACAAGTAGGGACTGGTAACCTACCCAGACCATGCCGTGCAGGGCATCGTAACTGACTGACTGGGTGTCAGGTTAATTGGACAAGTAGGGACTGGTAACCTACCCAGACCATGCCGTGCAGGGCATCATAACTGACTGGCTGGGTGTCAGGTTAAATGGACAAGTATTACTGGTAACCTACCCAGACCACGCCGTGCAGGGCATCGTAACTGACTGGCTGGGTGTCAGGTTAATTGGACAAGTAGGGACTGGTAACCTACCCAGACCATGCCGTGCAGGGCATCGTAACTGACTGACTGGGTGTCAGGTTAAATGGACAAGTAGGGACTGGTAACCTACCCAGACCATGCCGTGCAGGGCATCGTAACTGACTGGCTGGGTGTCAGGTTAAATGGACAAGTAGGGACTGGTAACCTACCCAGACCACGCCGTGCAGGGCATCGTAACTGACTGGCTGGGTGTCAGGTTAAATGGACAAGTAGGGACTAGTAACCTACCCAGACCATGCCGTGCAGGGCATCGTAACTGACTGACTGGATGTCAGGTTAAATGGACAAGTAGGGACTGGTAACCTACCCAGACCACGCCGTGCAGGGCATCGTAACTGACTGACTGGGTGTCAGGTTAAATGGACAAGTAGTACTGGTAACCTACCCAGACCACGCCGTGCAGGGCACCGTAACTGACTGACTGGGTGTCAGGTTAAATGGACAAGTAGGGACTGGTAACCTACCCAGACCAAGCCGTGCAGGGCATCGTAACTGACTGACTGGTTGTCAGGTTAAATGGACAAGTAGTACTGGTAACCTACCCAGACCAAGCCGTGTAGGGCATCGTAACTGACTGACTGGGTGTCAGGTTAAATGGACAAGTAGGGACTGGTAACCTACCCAGACCACGCCGTGCAGGGCATCGTAACTGACTGACTGGGTGTCAGGTTAAATGGACAAGTAGGGACTGGTAACCTACCCAGACCACGCCGTGCAGGGCATCGTAACTGACTGACTGGGTGTCAGGTTAAATGGACAAGTAGGGACTGGTAACCTACCCAGACCACGCCGTGCAGGGCATCGTAACTGACTGACTGGGTGTCAGGTTAAATGGACAAGTAGTACTGGTAACCTACCCAGACCACGCCGTGCAGCGCATCGTAACTGACTGACTGGGTGTCAGGTTAAATGGACAAGTAGGGACTGGTAACCTACCCAGACCACGCCGTGCAGGGCATCGTAACTGACTGGCTGGGTGTCAGGTTAAATGGACAAGTAGGGACTGGTAACCTATCCAGACCACGCCGTGCAGGGCATCGTAACTGACTGGATGGGTGTCAGGTTAAATGGACAAGTAGGGACTGGTAACCTACCGAGACCACGCCGTGCAGGGCATCGTAACTGACTGGCTGGGTGTCAGGTTAATTGGACAAGTAGGGACTGGTAACCTACCCAGACCACGCCGTGCAGGACATCGTAACTGACTGGCTGGGTGTCAGGTTAATTGGACAAGTAGGGACTGGTAACCTACCCAGACCACGCCGTGCAGGGCATCATAACTGACTGGCTGGGTGTCAGGTTAATTGGACAAGTAGGGACTGGTAACCTACCCAGACCATGCCGTGCAGGGCATCGTAACTGACTGACTGGGTGTCAGGTTAAATGGACAAGTAGGGACTGGTAACCTACCCAGACCACGCCGTGCAGGGCATCGTAACTGACTGGCTGGGTGTCAGGTTAAATGGACAAGTAGGGACTGGTAACCTACCCAGACCATGCCGTGCAGGGCATCGTAACTGACTGACTGGGTGTCAGGTTAATTGGACAAGTAGGGACTGGTAACCTACCCAGACCATGCCGTGCAGGGCATCATAACTGACTGGCTGGGTGTCAGGTTAAATGGACAAGTATTACTGGTAACCTACCCAGACCACGCCGTGCAGGGCATCGTAACTGACTGGCTGGGTGTCAGGTTAATTGGACAAGTAGGGACTGGTAACCTACCCAGACCATGCCGTGCAGGGCATCGTAACTGACTGACTGGGTGTCAGGTTAAATGGACAAGTAGGGACTGGTAACCTACCCAGACCATGCCGTGCAGGGCATCGTAACTGACTGGCTGGGTGTCAGGTTAAATGGACAAGTAGGGACTGGTAACCTACCCAGACCACGCCGTGCAGGGCATCGTAACTGACTGGCTGGGTGTCAGGTTAAATGGACAAGTAGGGACTGGTAACCTACCCAGACCATGCCGTGCAGGGCATCGTAACTGACTGACTGGATGTCAGGTTAAATGGACAAGTAGGGACTGGTAACCTACCCAGACCACGCCGTGCAGGGCATCGTAACTGACTGACTGGGTGTCAGGTTAAATGGACAAGTAGTACTGGTAACCTACCCAGACCACGCCGTGCAGGGCACCGTAACTGACTGACTGGGTGTCAGGTTAAATGGACAAGTAGGGACTGGTAACCTACCCAGACCAAGCCGTGCAGGGCATCGTAACTGACTGACTGGGTGTCAGGTTAAATGGACAAGTAGTACTGGTAACCTACCCAGACCAAGCCGTGTAGGGCATCGTAACTGACTGACTGGGTGTCAGGTTAAATGGACAAGTAGGGACTGGTAACCTACCCAGACCACGCCGTGCAGGGCATCGTAACTGACTGACTGGGTGTCAGGTTAAATGGACAAGTAGGGACTGGTAACCTACCCAGACCACGCCGTGCAGGGCATCGTAACTGACTGACTGGGTGTCAGGTTAAATGGACAAGTAGGGACTGGTAACCTACCCAGACCACGCAGTGCAGGGCATCGTAACTGACTGACTGGGTGTCAGGTTAAATGGACAAGTAGTACTGGTAACCTACCCAGACCACGCCGTGCAGCGCATCGTAACTGACTGACTGGGTGTCAGGTTAAATGGACAAGTAGGGACTGGTAACCTACCCAGACCACGCCGTGCAGGGCATCGTAACTGACTGGCTGGGTGTCAGGTTAAATGGACAAGTAGGGACTGGTAACCTATCCAGACCACGCCGTGCAGGGCATCGTAACTGACTGGATGGGTGTCAGGTTAAATGGACAAGTAGTACTGGTAACCTACCCAGACCACGCCGTGCAGGGCATCGTAACTGACTGACTGGGTGTCAGGTTAAATGGACAAGTAGGACTGGTAACCTACCCAGACCACGCCGTGCAGGGCATCGTAACTGACTGACTGGGTGTCAGGTTAAATGGACAAGTAGGACTGGTAACCTACCCAGACCACGCCGTGATATAACTGAACATTTGTTGAAAGCGGCGTGAAAAAACAAGCAATCAATTATATTTTATTATTTAAATGATGCACAAAATACGTAAGTTTACATTTTACATGCAGATAGAACGTGTACGGATTAATCTGATTGTTTGATCATTACTGGCACTGCTTATGGTAATGTTCCTGTTGAAAGTTAACGAATTCAATATGTAGGACACAGGCTTCCTAAGCTACCCTACACTCCTACCTCATGTACACGAGAACGAGTCAAGGCCAATACGATTGAACCAACCGTTCTCTTATATTAAATGACATCTTCCTCTTCTACTTCCTCTTCCTACTTCATAGGTTCGTTATTCGCTTTCCAAAAATGGTTTAACTTTTTCCGACATACAACAAATGTACAGCAGACAATTTTGAAAACATCTCTGCTAACATATGGAAAATCTCTATAAATGAAAGTTTAATCATTGGAAAGAGTCTTTATGAGCAATTTCTCCTTTTGTCACAATGTTTTCAAAAGTCTTCTGCTGTATGGGTGTCAGAAGGTGTCTATAGAGGGAACGCGTTAAATCGTTCATGTAAAAAGGTAGCCCGTTTACTGGTGAGAATGTAGTTTTAAGAACTGATGCTAGAAAATCCAAGAAAAATATTTTTCCTATCTAAAATGAAGGGACTCGAATGAAATTAAATGATCCGTTCCACGAGAAAACAAACATTATGGACTCTGCGTAAAGTATCGACCCGGTTCAGCCTAGGCATGCGGCGCAGGCTAATCCGGGCAGACACTTTTCGCCTCATGTGGATTTTCTGTTTCAGGAATAATTACTCTATACCTCTATCCCCCTGAGACGGTATGTGTCGGCCCGGATTAGCCTGCGCGGATTACGCAGGCTGATCTGGGTCGATACATAACGCAGAGTCCATTATGTTGGTTTTCTCGTGGAACGGCTCAAATAAAATACCCAAAGCGAAATCGATAAAGTATTCATGACATTCATTTAAACGGCATACAATTGAACTAGGAAGTGATTTTGAATGACGTGCGTGTAATATCATTACATGTTGTATTCATAACGAAATCATTCGTACTTGCCTTCCCTTTATCTATGCTACAGATAAACCCTTTCCCACATACAACAAATCTGCAGCAGATGAGAAAACATCTGGCATAGAATAACATCTCTGTAAATGAAGGTATTACTATCTAAAATGTTGAAAACATTGTGGCAAAAGGATAATTTCCTCTTTTTGCCACTATATTTTCTAAATTCGTCTGCTGCAGAGGCATCAGAAAGCGTCTGTATGAGGGAATGGGTTAATCGGGTGGAGACTACATAGGAGAAACATAAAACAGTTAGGAAAAGCAGACATACGTAATTTACTGATTTCATTCCAGAAAAAGAAAGGGTTTTGATTGTCTGTGTTATTGCGTCGATTTCAAAATAATTTGAGTAAGTGCCAGGGAAAATCAACACCTTGTCATTTATGAACAATGTATGTTCGGATAAGCCTGTAACCTGCCCTGCCTTATTAGAATATACACAAGCTGACCGAATATTCTGTAATAAAATATGTGAACAGCAGTAATCTTGATCTTCACTGTTTCAACGTGTACCTTTTGCCAAGGACGAAGTTATTTGAGCCGTTCCACGAGAAAACCTAACATTATTGACTCTGCGTAATGCATCGACCTATATCAGCCTGTGCAGTCCGCGCAGGCTAATTCGGGCCAACACATTCCGCCTCAGGGGGATGGAGGTATAAAGTAATGATTCCTGAAACAGAATATGCACAGGAGGCGAAACGTGTCTGTCCTGGTTAGTCTGCGCGGCATGCCTAGGCTGACGATACGTACTTTACGCAGAGTTCACAATGTTGGTTTTCTCGTGGAACGGCTCATTTCATTTATCCTCACGACGGTATTACACATTTGCAATATCGTGGGGGCGGGGGGAACAAACCACGAGGCTTGAAAATGCACGTTATACATTGGCGCCACATCCTGACCGCCACAAGTGGGATCGAACCCCGAGGGTCCTGTATCAAATCCCCGCGGTAACCAATCCCGTGGGTAGAAGGAACTGCGAATGACTACTCAGAGCCACACCAGTCAATGTAAAATGGAACAAGTTCACATTTTAGAAATGTTTATCTTCAAATCCGCATGTATATCTTCAGTTTATCATATTCTTCACATCTTATATAAACAAAAGCTTTAACCAAAGATTTTGTACGTAATTTGCGAAAACTGTAGATCAAGATTTTCTGGGTGTCCACTCTTCGTTAAAGCCAGATTATACCTTTTTTTTGCATGACCGGTCCAATATGATTCGCACATTTTGTAGGGTTCACTGCTGTATGTTTTACTTACCACATAGGTGTGAAAATTAAAAAAGCCCCTTTAAACTATGAAAGCCTATTTATATACAAGCCGGAAGATTTGGTTTATATTACCATGTGATAAATTAATTTTCTTTTAATTACAGAATAAGCACTCACTTCTGTGACAGGTCTACATAAGAGCCGTCCCGCGAGAAAACCAATAATGTGGACTCTGCGTAAAGTATCGACCCAGATCAGCCTAAGCATGCCGCGCAGGCTTACCCGGACAGACACTTTTCGCCTCCTGCGACTTTTCTGATTCAGGAATCATTACTCTATACCTCTATTCCCCCAGACGGAATGTGTCGGCCCGAATTAGCCTGCGCGGATTGTGCAGGATGATCTGGTCGATACATTACGCAGAGGCCATTATGTTGGTTTTCTCGCGGGACGGCTCATAATATCTTTCATATTAATTTGACCCCACCTGTTTGTTATTTGGTAATATATGTATATTTTGTTTTCAAAACGCTAGAATTGTAACCCCGGCAAGTTAACGCCAATTTACCTCATACGATCCAGGTACGGACTGTCAATAAGACCCAGGATCTCCAGAAAGTGTTTATTGGCTGAGTCACTCGAGTCGCAGCGACACTTCCATACCTAGGGAATGAGCCTTCCGTTAAAAATAAGGTCAACCCTCTTCGGTTGTCTCTCACGAAGTCTTTACGATGAATATGTTTTAGGACTATATTGTTTTTAAGTCTTTCACCAAAACAAAGATATCTACAGCAGACCACTTTGAAATATTTTGTTAAATATTAGAAACTTTCTCTTAATGAAAGTCTAACTGGTTAATAGAGTTGAAAACATTGTGGCGAAAAGAAAAATCGCTCATTATGAGCAAAGTCGTTTTTGCCATAATGTTTCAACTGGGTCTGCTGCAATTGCGTTAACTGCTAAGGATGTGATAGCAACCCATTACCCCACGCATTCGGTGAATTATAACTTTCTTTATTTCTTTATAACCGAACTAAATTAGAAAAAACAACCACAGAACGAGTGGGACAATAAAAATGTCATTTCATGACAGACAAGAAATAAATGTGACGATAGCAAAACATTAATTGATTAGGGTTTAACGCTGTTTTCAACAATTGTTAAGTCATATCACGGCGACAAGTTCACCTATTCATGCGTTTCCTGATTTTCCCACACAAGTACACCACTCAACATACTGTCCAAACAACTGGCTGCTTTTTCACATAGACTGTTAAACAGCCTATTGGTGAAAGACGAATACCGACTGAGCTACCGGGGCTCGGCTCGATAGCAGAACAATCCTCTATCAACCAGCAGGTGAATGTTTTGCTGTAAAGTCGTCTATCTAGAAATTAAAGGGTGTGGTCATATTTTGTAATCACGTTCCGTCATCATTTGCCTAGAATTTAAACATTTGATACAGTTTTATTTTTGAAAACAATAAATCGTCTTTGATGACAATATTTAACATGCTTTAGGTAGAATGATTGAATAGGTTGTTAAAATTCCATCAACATTTCTTTAATAAGTAAATTTATGAATTCATAATCTATTTCGGACGGATCCATTAACTCCTTATTCCGTTGTTAACGTTGATAATTTGATCTGACCAGCCTCATTCTCTAAACTGTTTATTAAATGTGTTATATCAATTTAGTACCGATGTCCACATAGATGTAGTGATACGTCTACCTCACAAAGGTCAAGGTCACACTTCAAGGTCACACCTCAAGGTCAGACGTCATTGTTCGCGACAGTTCTACCAATATTTCACGGGGGCAGGAATACAAAGATGCAGATTTATTTTTCAAAAGTCAGGTGAAATATATTTATTTTTATTTTTCTTCTGAGTGAAGGAGTTAAACATCGTTTGAATGAAGACATTTATCAACACGTATTATAAGCACACTAACTACGATGTATTTCTATATCTATTTTGAAAACTTGGTGACCTTGTCATTTATTCCTTTCCCTCATACGACAATTCTGCAGCAGACGACTTTGAACATATTTTGTCAAAAAATAGAAAAGCTCTATAATTGAATGGATAACCTATGATAAAAAGTGGAAAACATTGTGGCAAAAGGAGAAATTGCTCGTTTTGAGCAATTTCTTCTTTTGTCACTATGTTTTTCAAAAAGCCGTCTGCTGCAGAGGCGTCAGAAGGCGTCTACATGAGGGAAAGGGTTAAAAAAAAAGCTCAACTTCGTCTTTAGATATGTTGATTAGTGATGTAACGTAAACATTAATACTGAAGAAATGTAAACGTTACTTAGCAGAGGAAATGCCGTGTGACCGACTTGTCCACAATTTCTCGACTAAATTTCATAGAAACTGGCATAAGTCTCTAAAATGCATCATGAACTATCACTTTCTTTGCATATTTTGTTTGCAAGATTTTGGAAATCGTATTGGTTTGTTATTATTTCTTTCTTTCTTTCTTCTTTTTCTTCTATCCAAATTGTTGTCCGAGCGATATCTTGTGAACGAATGGTCAGATAATATTGAAACTCGGAACATAAATAGATGGCACTGTAAAGGTGTGCGCCTCGCAAGAATTATAACTCTGGGCCACTTTGTTGCAAAGTTATAACCCTTTGTTCAATATTTTAATAGTGTAAACTATGTCCATAGCAGAACTCATAAACTACTTGATGGAATTGATTGAAAGTTGCAACATAGATAGATGGCAATGTGAAGTTGTGCAGCTTGCAAGAATTAGCTTGAAAGAGAACTATTACAAAGAAAACATTATTGAACGTACCTCTATGGAAAATCTTCATACGAGTGAATTAATGTTGTCATTTAATATTTTTCTTTTGCAAACATTTCTTAACATATTGTCTAGTTCAAAAGATTAAGCGTGTCCCTTATGTCGACGCAACTGTAGCAGATGATTTAAGGAAATCGAAATTTCTCATAATGGTAGATTTCTCATTTTGCCACACTGTTTTCAACTCTCTTTTTTTTAAATATTTTTCAAAGTCGTCTGCAACTGACTTGTAGTAAGAGTGAAAGGGTTAACATATTGTCCAATTCAAAAGACTAAACAGCACATATGAAGTTAAGGGTGAATTGCATTGTTTCAAACGTGTATATAAATCTTACGGTTGGTGCCCCGGTAGCACTCGGTAAGTGTATAAATATAGACGCAATAAGACATTACTTATGATTGGTTTAAATCTTATAAATCGGTGACAGAAATCACCAGGACTTATTCATCATTGTGAACACTGGAATATTATGAAGACTCTATGATGTATATCAGTGTTAATTTCATTACGTTATGTCTGATAATTGGTATGTATTCTAAAATTATAGTTATAGTATGGATACACTTTAATCATAGTAACCCTTTCCCACATAGAAATAAATCTGCAGAAGACGATTTTAAAAATATAAAAAATAAAAAAAATAGGGGAAATTAATCATGATCAGCAATTACCCCTTTTGCCAAAATGTGATTCAGACGTTAATTATTGGACATTCTAGTTAAAATAGCGCACGGTCCTGTCTTAGTTGAACGTTGAAAGTTTGGATACTTTGTAGTAAAGATTAAACACTTTAACAAATGGTCCATTAATCAGGTGTTGATAATCTGTTTAGTTTCAAGGCGTATCTGCATCGTCAAACATTTCCCCCAAATTTTGATATATCTAATTTCGATCCCTGTCCACTAAATCAATTTAGATATACGTGTAGTATAATCATGATCTACTCGATCCATTTGCCGCCTTTTACTTTGTTGTTAACTACATATAATGTATTGTAGATACTATAAAATCGACAAAAAAAAAACAGTATGCAAATTGATAAACACAGAGAACATCATGGTTGGATTGATTGATTGATTGATTGATTGATTGATTGATTGATTGATTGATTGATTGATTGATTGATTGATTTATTGATTGGTTGGGGTTTAACGCCGTTTTCAACCGCGGCAGCCAGTTTACCTACTCATGCATTTCCTAGCTTTCGTATGCTAGAACTCAACGCAACATACTTTCCAAGTAACTGGCTGCGTTTCCACATAGACTGTTAGCCCATTGGTGAAAGACGAATGACGCATGTCACAGTGACTTTTGCTCGGCATCATGGTTCGATAAGGTAACATCGAACACACTTATTCATTTTTGAACATCGAACACACTTATTCATTTTTGCAGTGATATTTTTTAATTGAGCATGCTTGACCTCAATGTATTACACAACCAGATTCCTCCCTATTCCACTAAAATACTTTCTATAATTGGCAAAATGACTGTTAAAGATGAAGGATATGCTATTTGAACACAGCACTGATCCGGCTTTGTGAAGAATATACATATAATTGTAAAATAATGCAGAAGTATAGACTATAACAGGACGAACCCCTGTAACCCAGTCGGCGGTGACTCGGGCTGTCAATCCAGGGGTTGTGAGTTTGAACCCCGGCCCGGCAAACATTATTTCCGATGATCGATATAAATCAATAAGACTCGCGTCCTTCGTCTTCCACCACTTGGCTAACAATCTATGTGGAAAAACAGCCAGTTGCTTGGAAAGACTGTTTTGTGGAGTACTAGTGTAAGACAACTAGGAATCACATTGGTAGGTGATCTGGCCGCTAAAAAGCTAACCGGACATTATCCCCTTCGTTAAAAACTGCACATGCGGACATTAGCCCCTTCGTATATTTTGCATGGCGGACATTATCCCCTTCGTAATTTGTTACAGCCCCTACTCATAGCGGACATTAGCCCATTCGTAATAAAAGACAACTACAAAACCCTTCTGTTCTGTTCTGTTCATAATAAAAGAAGCATCGTCAAAGGTCATAACATAATTGGTCGTAATAATAAAGCGTGTTTAACAGTTTGTCTATAATTACTCGATACTAATCAAATAAGATAATTTCTTAATTGAAATTAAATGGAACAAGTGTCGGATTTTCATTACAAATATTCAATCCGTTATGTGTGCGTTTAACACTTTGCCTATACTTATCTATATATATTAACATAACATAACATAACATATAGTTTATTAGCATTAAATTTACAAAATGTGTAGCCATAAACAAATACAAATTTGAAATCATGGTGAAGACAGGTTACACACATACATGTATACAATTTTCAAGAAGAACATAATATGATGTTAACTAGCATATTTGCGTTAATAATCGTACAATGTATATTTAATTCATATAATGGATACGAATTATATATTAGGTCGAAGGTAGATACACAATTAAATGAATCAATTTCCTTTCAATTTCGGACTTAGAAATAGCGTTCGTTGTGTTCTGTAGGAAAAAGAACATGTCAAAATGTTAATTTTATAGTACATGTATGTGCGATTTATTATATATTCCTTTCTTCGATGCGGAATAATTTTGACTTTTCATGGATGTTTTCGTTCTCTCTGATGGTTTTTTTCTTTCCCATTAGATAATATTCTTTGAGAGAAAAAAGCTCAAAACGCTTTTTGAACTTAAGAAAACATTAAGACAAAGTATTCATTGCTCAAAACAAGCAATTTCTCCTTTAGTCACAACATTTTCTACTTTGTTTCTCAAATTAGAATAGGGACTTTCCATACTATTGCCTTGATGTAGTCAGTGTCGTCTTGTTGTATGTGGGAAAGGGTTAATCAAGTGCATCTTAAATAGATGTTCGTTATTGATATCGAAGCGACTAATGTCTGTTGATGGGGATAATATCCGCTTTCAGCAATCAGGTGAAGGGGTCAAACTCCGCATGTGAAGGGGCTCATGTCCACATATGCACTTTTTTACGAAAGGGATACTGTCCAGCTAACGTCCGCCGTTCGATCTGGCCGTCGTCAAATTACTTACAAAACGCTGAAAAACAATTCCTTAATCAATCAATCAATCAAAGTGATATCGCTATGCGAAATGTTAACTGATCTAAACAAATAAAGATCGATTTTAGTACAATACCTCTCCGTTATGAAACCGGCGTGAAAAGAATGATCAAGGCTAGGAGGTCTTATCTACCTCAAAATTGATATTGCATGTGATTTACAGGTTGCATGTCACACGAGTCTCGGAATATTTATGTTCTTCAAATCAGTTAATTCTTCATACTATGGTGGTCATACGTGCCATAGCATTGATTCGCACAAGCGACTGATTTTACCTAATCGAATTTCGGAAAATGCGCCATAGCACAATCGTATTAGGATTACTTGCATGTGTTAATAAGTGTGTACATTGTACCTCAAATATAAGTCTACTACAAAACCCTTTAGCCAATACGATATATTTCAATGTCCCGAGATTCAAATAAATGAATGAATTTTAATTACTATTAGCTCTGATCCTACGGTGTTTTACAACACTTGTTCAGCTATATGATTGCCTGGGTAAATTACCGGTACTACACGCCCTTTGTATCCTCACACAAGCGAGTCAGTCGCAATGCCAGCCCCACAAGCTTGAGCGTCACAGAAAGCAATTACTTCAATTCAGAATGTTTCGACCGGGATCGAACTCGTTTACTCCC
This sequence comes from Serripes groenlandicus, assembly GCA_031761405.1. NCBI lineage: Eukaryota > Metazoa > Mollusca > Bivalvia > Cardiida > Cardiidae > Serripes > Serripes groenlandicus. The sequence goes on from JASEVX010000005.1 coordinate 72,503,285, forward strand.
GTAACGGAGGCAGACATTCTACCACTACACCAACGGTCATGGTGGAATGCCCTTGGATCATGAATAAGTGAACTGTCGCCGTGATATAACTGAAATAATGTTGAAAGCGGCGTAAAAACCCAATAAAACAAATCTACCACTACACCACCGAGACGGTCTATAAACTGTTAAAAACCTATCAGAATGCGTTTATTACAACACTGAACTGTGAAGTATTGCTATTTAACTTAGGTTTTGTGTATTATATATCTCACGCGTTTAAAAGGCTTTGTTCAACATTCTAGCTTTATTTGTTGACGACAATGAATGTATTGGGAAAGACGGTTTATTATATTTATCGACAAGTTTAAATTGAATAGGTTTATGTTTGTATACGTTTTCTGAAATATGAATCTTTATTCTTCAGACTTCCTTGTGTTGGGCCGAGCACCGGTAGCTCAGTCGGTATCGACATGAGCTGTCAATTAAGGGGTTGTGAGTTCGAACCCCAGTTCGGCCTTCATGTTTTCCAAAGTCTGACAAAAGTCACAGTGACAAGCGTCGTCCGCCTTTCTATGCTTACATGCATGAGCAAAGGTGCAAGTTGTTGGCTTTTGTGCGCAGTATAGATCCAGAGCAGCGTGTGGATCCGCACATTCTGATCGAGATATACACTGTTCACATATCACTAACACGACTTTGTTAGAGGATTTTCTATATGCCATAATTTTATCATAAGTCGTCTGCTACGGTGGCGTCTTTAGAAATTGATGAATTAAAGTATTATTCTAAGCCAGATACTTCTTACCTGCCTGTAATTAAGACAGAGAGATACTTCAACCCTTTCCCACATACAGACACTTTCTGACACCTCAGCAGCTGATGTCTTTTGAAAACATTGTGACAAAGAAATAGAGAAATTGCAAATTTTGAGCAATTTCTTCCTTTCCCATGATGTTTCCAAAACGTCTATTCGAACTTGGCCTAGATATTATCAAGACAAACTTTCTGACAAAGTTTCAACATGCGTAAAAATTGTTAAATAAAGTTAAAAACATTGGGGCCAAAGGAGAAATTGCACCTCTGCTTCTAAGGAATATTTATAGTTAATAACTGCACATCCGTCTGACATGGTGGCGTTTGAAATGTCATAACAGTCAGCATTTCCTGCGCGATAAGTTTTTGATCAAAGTATGCATGAGCACTGAAAGTAGGGTTCACATGAACCCCAACGCTTGAATAAAAAATTCAAAGTACAAAGAAAATATGAATAGTGGTACATAGAGGGTTACGACAAATGATAAGGGTCATAACCTGGACACTTTACACAATAATTTGTCTGTGTTCACACACGGCGTAAAATCTTGCATAGACGATTACTGAACTGAATGAATTATAAATTCCAATGTGTTTGAGTGCCTACATAAATGCAACATATATTATTTTGTAAACAAAACAAAACCATATTGGATATTGGCGGGATATTTATATATCCAAGATGCAAAAACAATGCTTGATATAGGATCATCCGATCTATACTGAACATGATTACGTGTTTGTGACTCGGGTGTCTCCGACCTTCTCACGGAAGTAACCGAATTTTGTTTAACATACCAACATGTTTCCTTACGTATGGGTGTCACCTGAGGCATGCTTTCAACAGTAACTACGTAATTACGAAGTTATTCTCACATGACATTTGCCTATTTTGAGTTTTCAATCAGAATTGGTGAACTCTTTAACAGTATGCAAACATTTTCGGCGACTGAACGATCAACATGCGTTAAAGACGTTTCGACCGCAATAGTCAGGGTTGAATTGATTTGCAATTGAACTCGAATAAAAAACATCGGTTGTTTACACAGCTACAAATGACATCAACGTGTAGTTTTTATATGCTACAGTGTGTCAAACCTACATGTTACTACGTAACGTTGGGTATTTAATCATTGCTTAGAAGGGTTGTTAACATTTTCTAGTGGTTAGATGATTTCAATGTGAAAAATATAGCAATGGTATGTCACACGTTAATGTTATTTTTTTTGACCATTTACAGTGCATGCTTCCAGAACAGAAGCCATTGATATTATACGTGACACATACTGTTATGGTGACAGTTCCCATGGCAACAATCTCTTAGACATCCAGTGTTCATCTAGTCTAATAAAGATCCTCGACATCATAACAGCGACAAAGCCTCTATCGCTCGGTAAGTTGATTTAAAACAGACCATGCGGCGTTAACATGTTCATTGAAAACAGTATAATTATATTCTTTTTCTTTAATAATTGTTTTTAGGTCCGAAGTAAAATAAACATTTAACAAAGACTTTAAGATCATCATTGGTTTAAGTGACTTGTTTAATTGGCGTTTCACGCGATTTTCATCATGGTTTCATTTATATAACGGCGACAGTTTATATAGTCATGTTCCCTTGATAAATACACCACTACGAGGCTAGGAAAAGTGGATATCTCACGAGCACCCAAACATGACCGCCGCGATTGGGGATCGAATCCGGGACTGCCGATTCAGAATCAAAGACGCTAACCACTCGGGCACGGCGGATTCTATATGGTTTTAACATCATATGAGTAGTCCAAAAAAGTTAAAAAAAACATGCAATAGCATTTTGTAAGGCAAAACGATAACTGACCTTCGATGGGTTTAGAAATACAATGACAATTAAGATCATAATGCTTGTACGTATAGTCGGTATATTTGTTAGTCCGATATAGTAAATTAGTACGTCTGGCATGACTCAACAATGGTGACTAGATTGGTCACCTCCCCTTACACATTGGTATCGCGTATATAGTTAACAAGAGTTGCTGCAAGATGCAGCAATTCGATATTAGCGCGGGAACCAGCATTTAATGGCTTAAGAAATACTGTTTGATTCGAAAAACACGAAACCCGCTTTTAAATATATGATATAAATATATGATAACAATAGTTTTTTTAGTTAAATACGTAAAACAAAAACAAAATTACATTTTCCCAACGTGTTGACCTCGATCTTCCAAAATTATTGTAAACATTTGTCTGCGCATGTGCGTCTTTTTCCCCCCTTTATATATTCTTAAACTTCGCATTTATGAAAATATTCCCATTTTCCTGTTATTAAAACCCCGGTGGTTCCCAGCGATGTTACATAGACTCCGCTCTGGTATACTGTTTGTGTTCAGTTGTGTGACTTCGGGTCGAAGTCAAGAGAAAAGAGGGAGAAATGTAACGGAACGGGGCATCTATGTGTATAAATATCACTTCTACGGCCTTGCTGCAGAGGCCGGCTTTTATAGCGACGTTGGTAGAGTGGTTGACCTTTTCGTAAAGTTAAGCAATGTTCATCGCGGTTAGTGCCTGGATGGGTGACCCGCGATGGCTTAACGCCGGTACACGTTGCACTATGGTTTTAATTTACATTTTAATTATAAAAAAAACTACTCGCATATAAATAGACTTGTTCATTAATCTTCTATTGCAAACCCGAACTAGTCTAGTCACGAGCTGCTACGGAAACATCCGAGAGCTGACGGTAAAATACGGCGCATGCGCGATCAAGACGATTAACACGATGCATGCGCAATCCTATTGCCCATTGCACCAGTGGTAGTTCTAAACACAATAAATATATGCGCTGGTGCTGATGCACCCGCGCAATTAGTAAATATACAATATTCTACAACGGACCAATACAACTCGATGTTTGGAATCATTACATAAACTCTTGGAGTTTAAAAGGTTAACCCGCTGTGTCCACGTATGAGCCGTCCCGCGAGAAACCCAACATTGTCGACTCTGCGTAAAGTATCGATCCGGATCAGCGCAGGCTAACCAGGACAGACACTTTTCGCCTATTGTGGCATTTCTGTTTCAGGAATCATTACTCTATACCTCTATCCCCCTGAGACGGAATGTGTCGGCCCGGAATAGCCTGCGCGGACTGCACAGGCTGAGCTGAGTCGATATATTGCGCAGAGTCAATTATGTTGGTTTTCTCGTGGAACGGCTCATAAAGTCTTATGCAAGCTACACCATGTCCTAAGTGCGCCGGCACGTTTTGTGCCTGAGACTACAATGTAATGGAAAGAAAAATAACTCCAGACTATATATTTGAAAGTAGAGAGCTTCACCGGCTTACAGGATGATTGTTCGACTAGGGTCAATGCACACTGTCTTAGTATATGCCCCTTTATTGTGTTTATATAAAGAGTGGTCTATCTCAAGGGTCAATGCACACTTTCTAAGAATATGGCTCATTATCATGTATATATAGAGTGGTTTATCTCAAGGGTCAATGCACACTTTCTAAGTATATGGCACATATATAAATTGTATAAATTGCAGGTTGTCCGGCCGATGACCACGACTACTCACCGGCTGAAACAGAAGTATGTTGTACGTACAACGCCACTGATTGCATGGCCTCGTATACCGGTGATGCTTCATCTTACTACAACTGTACGGGTAGTTCCACGTGTCGGGGAATACCCATTGTACGTCAGCCAAGTGGGTGTAACAGTACCACGCATCCAGCTTTCACAAACTATCTCCTAGTCGAATATAGCTGTGTATCTGGTATGTTTTGATTAATTAAATCTCTATGACAAAGTTGACTCTTCCATGTTGAACATCGGACCACTCCATTTTCGTCCAACAGGACATTTGGTAAATTTTTAAAATGTCTAAGTGGCAAACTATGTGTATTTCAGGGAAGACAGCTCTTTACGAACTGTCTCTCCTGAAACTGCATTGTTTTCCAAAGCCTTTTTATCGCCTTTGGCAGCGAAAGGGTTAAACAGAAACCGATTATAGTTCCCAAATGGCTGTAGTTGCATAGGATGAATGTTTTGTATAGTGCAGGTGAGAGAATACTTAAGGGATTTTGATATCGTTATATAACTGAACCTATTTAAGAAATGACATTGAACTGCAATCAATCAATCAATCAATCAATCAATCACTCAATCAATCAACCAATTAATCAATCAATCAATCAAATAAATAATTCAATCAATGGGATATCTCTGAAAGGGAACTTGTTTATATAATTTTGAGTCTTCGTTAAATGCAGCAAAACACTACATTTCCAAAATCAGCATGAACATGTTTTCATTTTTCTAATATCAGCTCTTGTTTTTAACACAGGAAAGCATATCAAGAGTAATTAAAAAGTGCATTAAAACTTATCAAACATATATATATATATTAAAACCGTTCATGTCATATCAAGAGTATAACTACATTTGCTCTTAACATTTCTGATGATAGTATTGGTGTTATTACTATCACATTGAAATCAGACAAAATTAAGTAAATTGTATCTGCCGACAACGCGTAAAAGGTCATCCCAAATTGACTCTACGCATTTAAATATTTTATACAATCGGAACACTCAACAATCACCGCTTGACTATCGCGTTTGGTTTGACGGGTTATTTCCCCTCTTGATACCAAATGATCGTGAAGGCGACAATTTTATTGTTTGACGAAATTTTTAATCTAAGATGACTAGTCATAGGCAGTCATCAGATCTATACGAGCGTTTGGTACTGAAGTGAAGTTCAGGGTCTGGTTTTAATAAGATTGTGTGTTATTACAGATGGCCTACTGAACGGAGCATGTATGACAACCGCAGATTGTATCATCAACGATACTGTGTGTTCTAGCGATGTTTGTGTATGTAGGACGGGCTACTCAGAGTTCGAAAACGCTTGTATTGAGGGTATGTTTTCTTTAATTTTAGAAAATGTGTTCGTAAAGTGTTCCAGCTATTTTAACCAACTTTGAATTAATGATTCATTAAACGTATTCTACAGTTAATACATCTGAGGTATACGACTTTGCGAACATCTAAGAATAAATGGTGAAAGTATTCTCATACAAAGGCAAGGTTTAGCATGAAGTTAAAACATTGTGTTAATAAAATGTTCACGATTACCGTCCAGTTTAAGTGGATATTGAATGCAGTCCTCATGCAATGTCACAAATCGGTAAACTCTCTGCCACTTCACCTGCTCTCTACAAAATAGTTGTTATATACTTACTACAGATGGTATTCCCAACGGCGGTTGTATGAGCGAAGGTTCCTGTAATGATGACAGCGCTTACTGTTCCCTGGAAACCAGCCGATGTACCTGCCGAAGTGGATATACTGAAGATAAACAGCAGTGCATCAAAGGTAAAATGAACCGTTCCAGGAGAAAACCAACATTATGGACACTGCGTAATGTACCGACACAGATCAGCCTGCGCAGTCCGCGCAGGCTTATCCGGGCCGACACATTATGTCTCAGGGAGATAGAGGTATAGAGTAATGCTTCATGAAACAGAAAATTTACAGGAGGCGAAACATCTCTGTCTGGGTTAGCCTGCGCGGCATGCTAAGGCTGATCCAGGTCGATACTTTACGCAGAGTCCACAATGTTGGGTTTCTCGCGGAACCGCTCAAATGTTTTTCACTCGTTTGTAGCAGAATACTTCCGAATATATTGTGACTTTAGGAGAAATTGTTTATTATACATTCAATAGTTATACATATTATGTTTTAATCATTAATGTTTCTTGACAAACTCTTGCTTACTTGTGGAATGAATATTATATCCAAGGTAGGACAACTTAAACGAAGAAGATCATGTTAGACTGCTTTTAAAGCGACTGAAATCCAGATGGCACGAAAAAAAAAAAGAAAAAAAAAATCTCGAATTCGCCCTAAATGTTATTCTTTATGTTATCCAAGTAAACCCAGGGTAGGAAATTTATCGTTTTTTATCAATAAAGTGAACTTGAGTCGTTTTCAATTGTCCCGATGAAGGGGTTTCCTATTTAAAAATACCACGGAATCCTTTAGACGGGCACCTTGCAACGATCACGTGATATAACTATATAACGGTTCACTCTGACAGGCGTGTACAGTTATACACAATTTACTCGTTTGGCGGAGTCGAACGACAGTAATCATAGAGATTTGTTTGTGATTGCATGAGCTCATCGTGATTTTGCATTAAACCTTCATGGTATAAAAATGTTTCATTTAATGCGCATGCGTCCTATCGGTCATGTGACGACTCTTCAATTCACGTGGCGACTTTTCAAGTCACGTGATGAATGCGATTAAAAGCATCGAAAGCTATTTATAAACTTACCCCGTTACTGACAGTGTAGAATTTGCGATGGAAAAAGTATCGAAAACAAGAAAATCTCACCGATTATAGGGGTATGTAATATGTCAGTTATCATATTTTAATGCCCCAAATACAAAAATAACACTTATTTTCTTAAAATTGGAAATTTTATTTTTGTTCGACAGTTGGGTATCTGGAGTTCAGTCGCTTTAAACGCGTTTGTTGTTGTTTAAGATGTGTATCATTTTATATCGCTGCAGTTAGTTCCCTTGTTCAGAGACCAGGTTTTTGTTTTGGCGACAATTCCCACAGTAATAATCTCATTGACGTCACGTGTTCCTCTGGTGTTATATACGTCAAGGATGTACTGACAGGGGCGAGACCAACAAGTTATGGTGAGTATTGCATAATCAGTAACCTCCATCAATCGGGAATTGACAAAAGTGCCTTCCCGCGAGAAAACCAACAGTGTGAACTCTGCGCAAAATATTAACCCGGATCAGCATAAGCATGCCACGCAGGCTTACCCGGATAGACACTTTTCGCCTCCTTTATATTTTCTGTTTCAGGAATCATTACTCTATACCTGTATCCCCTGAGATGGAACGTGTCGGCCCGGATCAGTATGCGCGGACTGCGCAGGCTGATCTCGGTCGATACATTACGCAGAGGACATAATGTTGGTTTTCTCGCGGGACGGCTCAGATGTCATTGGAAGACAGTGGTTCAGTGGTATAATAAAGGCCCCTCGTATCGTAGGTCCCGATGTAGGGGTTAATGCTATGAGATGTTTGCACTAATTATCCTTTTCCCAATACATAATTGAATTTGAGTATATATTAATTACGAAACTGACAATGGATAAATTAATTAAGCATAACTCTATGGATCAATCGAACACCCCGATTGCTCGAAGTTATTCATGGGCCATTTTCGACTTCGTGTTATCACGAATCCACTATACTTCTTTTATGTCTTAGGGATCCTCTACGAACGTTTGATAATGACGACTAATGTTGGTCTCGTCAAAGCGTTGTCCCCATAATATGATAACATAAATAATTGTCTTAATAATATTCTCAGACTAGCAATTAATCGTCAGTAGACATTTTAAGGACAACGTAAGACTGCTATATTAAAAAAGTGTTCAATATTGTCCAACGTATGCCCGAACCGTAACACTAATCAAAGAATTGTTTTACGCGTTTGCAGAAGACGTAATAAATAAAACAGAGAGAAAAACAAAACGCTGCTTTGTATCAGCCTTGAAATGTTATTTTGCCGGACTGTTGGCTCTGTATGGCGTCTATCAATATTATCTTAACTTGCAGGCTGCCCGGACAATGATCACACATACACACCTAGTGAACAAGCATTATGTTGTAACGCCAATGACTCCACCGACTGTATCATGTCCTACACGGGCTCAGCGGACGCTTACTTTGCGTGTTCTGGGAAGAAACATTGTGCCGGAATACCGGTCGTCCTTCAGCAGAACGCGTGTGGTGGAACGGTCGTCTATCCACGTTACTCAAACTACCTCATTATTGAGTACGTCTGTGTTCCAGGTAATATTTATTAAGGTAGCATACCCCGAAATGGTTCGGCCACTTCAGAATGAAGCCGTAAGAGATCGGTATTTTCCTTGGCGTCTCGGTCATTTTCATACACAGTAGTGATCTCTTACGACCTCGGACGGAAATTGTCGAGGCTGTATATCGTTAATAAATACCGACATCGTACCCTCGTACGGAAATCACCGAGTCTATAAGAGGTGTTCTGCCTTAAAAACATTTAGCTGATTTAAATTGTCTTATTCACATAAACGAATGGGGTTTCAACCCGTTCCCACATATAGACGCTTTCTGAAGCCTATGTGGCCGGCAACTATTGAAAACAACGTATAAAAGAAGAATTTGCTACAAATGAGCAAATACTCATTTTGCCACAACATAATCAACTCTATTCAATAATTATCCTTTGATTTATATGGGTTTTTCACATTTGTCGTCTTCCGCAAAATCATTGTATGAAGGAAAGAGTTTAGGCCCATCTTCATCATATTGGGCGGCAGATTTGAAAACATCTTAACTGATTATGTTACATATTTTTGTTTTCAGCAATTCCTCATTTCCCCACAATATCTACTACTGTTGCGTCCTTAGTTGTCGGTAGTAAGATAATCAAATTTCCGATAGATGGAATTCGAAATTAATTTTGGAAAGGATTGATTCTATTTTATAGAAATATGAGGGAAAGTTGTCCAATATTTCAAATGAAATAAAGATTTGTTTACGCAGGTAAATGATTTGTTTCATTGGGTTTTACGCCGTTTACAACCTAACTTCAGTTATATCACGCGGTATTTCACTTAATGATGATCCCTGGGTAAACAGACCGGCACTAGGCTAGGAAATGTGCTTGGCATTAGTGGACTCCGCCATGACCGCCGCGACTGGGGATCGAACCCGGGATACCCGGTTTTAAATCCACGAGGTGTACCACTCGGCCACGAAAGGTAAATGCACGTGTTAAAGTAAGAAATAGATGTAGCCCCACTTGGTCTCCCATTAATATCACACATGGACCTTCCACCATTACCGCCGCGACTGCGGATCAAACTACTCGGCCACGAAAAGTGAATGCTCGTGTTAATATCTGTATATTGAGGGCTTGGCGTGTAACGGTTGTAACTCAAAACCTATTTTGAAACCCTGGATTAGGGGCAATTTTGACCCTTTTGTAAACAATGCAAATTTAGGTGCCATTGCTCAGAACGAGCAATGGCACCTACATTTCCATTGTTTACCAAGAAAAATGATTTAACGCTTATAAAGACTTTATGGCGAGGTAAATAACCTTGGTAAAAAAATACCAATTTTAGTTACAACTGTTTCACGCCAAGCCCTCGATATGTAAATTCTAATCAGGGATTCAATGAGACCAATCATCGTATGACACGGCTTATTTAGATTCTTTGTTGTTGTTTTATACACACAGAGGGACAGATACATGGTTCCTGTGATGTCACCACAGCCTGTGTGGATAGAAGCAGTGAGTGTTACGATAGCCTGTGTCGGTGTGTTGACGGTTTCTCTGATCGAGACCACACTTGTTGGGAAGGTAAGGTCACGGACGGTATCCTCGTCTAGTTAGAAATAGAATTATAGAACGCAAGGTGAACAAGTAATACATGATAAATATAGAAAGAAAACAGAATTTGGACAAATCATACCGATTAAACAAAGGAAGCGAACGACATGAGTTTCGAAAACCATTTCCAATTTTCGTACTCCAATTTGGAATACTAAGCAAGCGCTCGGAGAAGTCATATAATGAGCTCTTATTCTTAAACAATTCAAACTATTAATATAACTTTAAATTCCAATGTCTCATAATGTTTTTTAAATGTGTTCCGATTGCAATGCGTCAGAAAACCTTTGCATGTGGAAAAAAGGGTTAAACAATACTACAATATTTATTTACAGATGGCACCCCAGGTGTTGAATGTTTACCCGATCACACGTGCGTCGATCCGTATGCATACTGCTCACAACCCAACAACACGTGTCTGTGCAATACTGGTTATTCACTTCTGGATGGTTCCTGTCTTAAGTGTAAGTAAACTCTTCGTTTCCTCCTTCATATTCTACGTTTTCCTCTTCTTCTTTCTACATGTTCTTCTTCTTTTTCTTCTTCTTCTGGACATATGCAGGGCTCTATGTGGAGCTAGTGGCTGCCAGCCCGTTCTTGAAGACTTCCGCGGGAACAAAAACGTCTGCCAGCTGGTTCCGTAGACGAATACCAGCTGGAAAAAAATAAGTAGCGATAAATGTCAGTCCTGCAGAAAGATAGCATTTATCACATGAAGTGGCCGCGTATGTTAAGTGTGGCTTGGATGTCAAATAAGTCTTTGAAGCTCTTGTACATCACACGTTTGATAAACAATTGGTCAAATATACAATAATTGATTCCGTACAATCATACATCATTTTTTATTTTGGAAGATTTTCATATAAAATATATTGTTGATGTTTTAAACGCGTGTATTTTATAGTGTAAGTCAAATATATACGTTTGAAAGCAAAAATGTCAAATATACACCAATTGATTGAGTAGGATTTTTTGGGTTGACAATCGCCTCAATGCTAACATCAACAACGAAACGATTTACATAGTCAGTTTTGAACAGCCATTTGACTTGTTATGCAATACTGCAGACCAATTAACCTACATCCGTTAAAACCCCAAATATATAGTTCCATCAGTGATGCAGAGACACGATTAATAATCATCATGTCAGTGCTACTTTGGTACCGGATTGATACTTAGATTTGAGATTTATCTAGATAATATATACATAGAGTTAAAATATGTAAATATTATCTTTGTTCATGATTAGGCAGATAATAAATAAAACCCCGCGTTCTATCTGCCTTGCAAAGTACTCTCAAAACACCTCGCCAAAATGGAAATTTCAAAAGGTTCTATAAATAGCTCGCGAGACTGGTTATCGATTGTTCTTACATCTCAATGTTATAAACGCTTTATTTTGTAGTTGTTGCAATATATGAAAATGTCTAGCTGATAAGACTGGTTTACAAAAGTTTAAAGGACACGATGTCATGCAGTGTACAAGTTAGACATGTCTGTACGTTCTAGCGTCAATAAGCAGTCAATGCTGAAAGTCTAGCCGAATTGAGTTGGAGATCGAGCAATATCGTATATGCCTATATATATTGAAAATCTCAAGGCCTACACCGAGATATTGCTTGTTACTTTGCAGGATTTCTAAACGATCGCCGCTACTGTGCAATCGGCGCTTTGATTTTAAGTGCTGAAGTATTTCATATTAAAGTAATATCTTAAGGTAGAACGCGCCTTTAAAGAAATATTCGAATTTCCTCACGAATGTTTGCATCACCATAACACAGCATATGCCCAAAAAAATTCTGTCCTTACTTTTTTTGTATCTAAAACAGTTTTGAAACTACGAGAATCAGACCTTTGAAGTTACTTCGTTTTAACGTCAAAACGGACGTTTTTTTACAAAAACAGTAGGATTAAAGAATTCGTTTTTTTAAAAAAAAAATTGAAATGGTATTTGGATAAAGCCAAAAGCAGAGTGTAGGGAATACAAGTTATGTCCATCTATATGTTAATGCATTGTTGTAAAACATATATTTCAGAGATGTCTACTGTTTCTAACAAAATATTGATAGAGGTATAACTAGAACATGACAGTTTTTATTTACAGAACAGAACAGAACATATTTTTTGTTATCAACTTAAGCATAAACATGGTTAATATTCACAAATATTCATACATATACATAGACTGGGAGTTCGTTATCAATTTAAGAGTCGTAGAATAAATTAACCCTATCCCACCTACGATAACTCTACCACAGACGACTTTGAAAACGTATTGGCAAAAACGTAAAAAAAAGCTTAATTATTAAAAATTGTTGATAACATTGTGGTAAAAGCAGAAATTGTTCATGAATGAGAAAACGTTGTCCTTTTGCCACAACATTTTCCACTCATCCATTAACTGAATCAGCGTAAAGGGGATTTGTTTAATATATATCTTTGCCTAGATGTTTTCAAAGTCGACTGCTGCAGATTTGGTGTATGCGGGAACGGATTAAAACGGTAACAATACAACGTTTTTTTATTATTCGCTTTAAAAACATTTTCCCTTTTGATTCAGACTGTACAACGTCCGCCGACTGTACCAGATCATCCACAGAATGCAATGAGGGAGTTTGTGTCTGTAAGACGAACTACAGTTTTGTGTACGGCGAATGCAAAGAAGGTGAGATAACAATGGTCACGGTACTAACTTGATCAAAAACACGGACGCATTTTGACGAATATGCAGTAGACAACCTTTGAAGACATTGTAGAAACTGGAGAAATTGTTCTAATTAGCAATGACTGTTTTTGCCACAATGTTTACACCTATGTCCAATAATTTAACTTTCAATGTCTATACGTGTTACAACCGCCATACCGTGCCAAAGATATACTCAATATTTGTCCAAGTCTATTAGTAATTTCAGTGTGTTTCATATACCGCACCAAATTGGTCGTTCACATTCAATATGTGCTATCAAAACCCTGACGAGGACGACAATTAAACGCATCAATCTATATTAGCCGTTCCACGAGTAAACCAACATTTTGGACGTAAAGTATCGACCCAGGTTAGGTTAAGCATACCGCGCAGGCTAACCCGTACATACATTTTTCGGCTCCTGTGGATTTTCTGTTTCAGGAATCATTAATCTATACATCTATTCCCCTGAGACGGAATGTGTCGGCCCCGATTAGCCTACGCAGTCCGGTTGATCTGGGTTGATACATTGCGCAGAGTCGATAATGTTGGTTTTCTCGTGGAACGGCTCAATTATTATTTGACTTTTGATCATATAAATGCAGATTTAAGAACATGTATAAGCTATAAACCTTTATTACTGTAGATGAAGAAGTTGGGGGCCGGTGCTCATTTGGAGGCACGTGCAGAGATGCAAATGCTATTTGTGCTGCTAGTAATGTATGTCAATGTAAAAGTGGATACTCCTACGTGGATGATACTTGCAAACAAGGTAGGCTGTCGACAGACATCGACCAAACGTCTTTTCATATACCAATATGTTCTCGGTTTAATACATAGTTCTCACACAATATTTCGTTTGCTACCAAATTTGAATAGTTGGACATAAATTTGCGGATGATCTATTATTACTCCAGAGAAAAATATGATTTGGGCATTGCATGGAGTGCTCAGTGACAGTTTGTTTCATCAGATCGTAACGGTAGTTATAAACCAGTTTCACCTTTACCTTGATTTATTATTTCTCTTTTGATTTTGATAAGATGATTTGCGTCTAAACAACCTTAATAACTATTTTCTTTTATATTTATCCATTTAGGATAATAAAAATTCGATTTTGTTTGTATACTTCATGTTTACTGAATTTAATTGAATGGTATTTTTATATTGTCCATATTACTTTGTTTTGTTGTTTGCTCAGCGCAAGGAACACAACCTTTCTAAGTGTTTCGCTCAAAATATCATCCGAAATGAACACAATCCAACCGTTTATACTTTTTAACCCTTCCCACATACAACAAATCTGCGGCAGCCGAATTTGAAAATATATAGGCAACATAATGGAATATGCATTGCATAAAGATGAAAACATTGTGGCAAAAGGAGAACCTGCTCATGAGGTTTTCAAAAGGGGTTCCTTGTAGATGCTTCAGAATGCGTCTGCACGTGAGAAAGGGTTAGCACGTGTTAAAGGGTTTCGTTACCGTTCGTTACAGGGTATTCCCCCTACATAACATAGAAGACATTTATAACAGCACACTGGCGCATTAAGAAGCATAAATATAGCTTTCTCTATCGTGATGTAAGTTACCCCTTTTCCAGATACAGACGATTTATGACACCGCTGCAGCAGACGACTTTTGAAAACATTGTGACAAAATGAGAAATTGCTCATACTGAGCAATTTCTCATTTTGCCACAATATTTTCAACTCTATTTAATAATTGAACTGTCATTTATTGAGATTTTTCACGTTTTTTGCAATATGTTTTAAAAGTTGTCTGCTGCAGATTTGTTGTATGTTGGCAAGAGATAAATCCTCAAAGGTATACTTGTGTTATTTGTGACTCAATGTAAGACATTTATGGAAATTAATATATCTATGTGTGATTTAGACGGCTCCGTTGGCGGAATGTGTGGTTCGTCATCAGGTGTTCAATGTACAGACGAACACTCCGAGTGTTTACCGTCGCAGAATGGTGTATGTGAATGTAGAACTGGATACCAGGATGTTTCCGGTGTCTGCAAACAAGGTATATTTTGATAACTGTTCTTACTGTATACACTATTGGTGTCGTTTAATAGTAGCATGGAAACACCGGTTCTCGAACCTCTTAACATTTATCAGGGCTCATGGAAATACATATAAATTCATGTCAAAAACCAACAATACTTACGATTAAATTCAACAATTTATATGTAAGTAAACAAAGCATCCATTCACATAAAATTTATTACGTATAATGCGTTTTTGGAAATATATAAACAGTCCTTGAACTAAAGGTTCGAGAATAGGTACGGTTCGAGAACAGGGACCTGTGCGATAATGCTAAATAACATATATCTTCACGTTCGTTATACAATGCCTTAATCTTTGGATGATGCTTGACGCCAAACCTGGACTACTTACGTTAAAAACTTACTTTTTCTTTACGGATTTGGCTATGTGTGGAATACACAGGACATTGGAAACAACAACCATTTTGTAAAATTGTTCAAACAGCGCTTAATAGACTGTTCCAAACAAAACTGGCACATGCAAATCAACGAATCTTGCAAGCATATGTATTATTTCAAGTAGGCATCGTTCACATTTACCTTGTGAGTAATAGCGTGCAACTCACTGTTAACCATTTGACTGCTGGAACCCTTTTTGTGAAGCCTTTGCATCTAGTATATAAAGACAGGAAGCCAGCACATCTGCACCGTCCGACCAGATTCGATACCATTGGCTGCTCAACACAAATGGGACAATGGCCCCGAGTTGATTTCAGGACTATCCTTCTAAAGCGTGTAATACAATGTTCATTGCTTTATATTGAAGATAAATCTTTTCAAAATATAAACATTATCGATTGTTAAAATTCTTTTTAAAGCCGCTTTCAACACTATTCAAGTTTTATCTTGATCTTACTAGAAGCAAACCCGATTTTTTCTATCTATACAGATGGCTGCGTTGGCTGTACATGTCAAAACAATGGTGATTGTACGGGAACAAACACAGAATGCGGCACAGATTCAACGTGTCTATGTAATGTTGGGTACAGTGAAGTGGACGCCGTATGTCAGCAAGGTATCTATATTTAACGCTCATGAACTTGAGAGCAAATAAACTGATATGATTTCTAAGAAATCTTAGGCATTTTCTAGCGCTGTGGTCAGAAGGACGTATGCACGTGTCAATTAATGTTCACAGTAAAAACAAGTAAATTAGTACATATAAAACTGATTTTTAGTAAACTCTACAGCGGACAATTACAGTTCTTAATGTTGGGACACTAGACTGTTACCATAACAGCAAAGGTACTAACACTATCTTTTATGGAATGTTACAAATTACATTTATGGAAAAACAACTCCTAGACCTTTAGAAGCTTACGCTTATGTACATGTATATTGTACAATTGGTCTCTGATACTATATACACTTTATAAACATTATAAATACCATGTTTTTTCACGAAAAATATGCTAACTGACAAAGATTCGTTAAGATATGTGACTACGCGTGGCCAAGTATGGTTGACGGTTACACCAAATTGGTATTGATAATGAACCGAACTACTTTAAGAGTTAACCGTTTGGTTCATAAAAAGGTTGTCTTTATAATCATTTCCTTTCTACACAATTTCCAATTACGCCACCATAGTGTATGCCTGACCATATAATCTAAAGTTAGGGTAAGTTACTCCAGACTTTGTTATCTTACACTCAATAAGAGTTATTTCCCTTTGACAAAATAAATCAGATCAACGCATATTTCAATCATTCAAACCTTCTCGCAGACTCTTTAAGGGCATAATTAATACTTTATGTCCTTACGGTCTCGGTGTTGTAATGGTAGAGCGCTCGCTTCGGGTGAGGGAGGTCATGGGTTCGATCCCAGCGGGGAGATTTTAAACAGTTGGGTATCTGGAGTTCAGTCGCTTTAAACGCGTTTGTTGTTGTTTAAGATGTGTATCATTTTATATCGCTGCAGTTAGTTCCCTTGTTCAGAGACCAGGTTTTTGTTTTGGCGACAATTCCCACAGTAATAATCTCATTGACGTCACGTGTTCCTCTGGTGTTATATACGTCAAGGATGTACTGACAGGGGCGAGACCAACAAGTTATGGTGAGTATTGCATAATCAGTAACCTCCATCAATCGGGAATTGACAAAAGTGCCTTCCCGCGAGAAAACCAACAGTGTGAACTCTGCGCAAAATATTAACCCGGATCAGCATAAGCATGCCACGCAGGCTTACCCGGATAGACACTTTTCGCCTCCTTTATATTTTCTGTTTCAGGAATCATTACTCTATACCTGTATCCCCTGAGATGGAACGTGTCGGCCCGGATCAGTATGCGCGGACTGCGCAGGCTGATCTCGGTCGATACATTACGCAGAGGACATAATGTTGGTTTTCTCGCGGGACGGCTCAGATGTCATTGGAAGACAGTGGTTCAGTGGTATAATAAAGGCCCCTCGTATCGTAGGTCCCGATGTAGGGGTTAATGCTATGAGATGTTTGCACTAATTATCCTTTTCCCAATACATAATTGAATTTGAGTATATATTAATTACGAAACTGACAATGGATAAATTAATTAAGCATAACTCTATGGATCAATCGAACACCCCGATTGCTCGAAGTTATTCATGGGCCATTTTCGACTTCGTGTTATCACGAATCCACTATACTTCTTTTATGTCTTAGGGATCCTCTACGAACGTTTGATAATGACGACTAATGTTGGTCTCGTCAAAGCGTTGTCCCCATAATATGATAACATAAATAATTGTCTTAATAATATTCTCAGACTAGCAATTAATCGTCAGTAGACATTTTAAGGACAACGTAAGACTGCTATATTAAAAAAGTGTTCAATATTGTCCAACGTATGCCCGAACCGTAACACTAATCAAAGAATTGTTTTACGCGTTTGCAGAAGACGTAATAAATAAAACAGAGAGAAAAACAAAACGCTGCTTTGTATCAGCCTTGAAATGTTATTTTGCCGGACTGTTGGCTCTGTATGGCGTCTATCAATATTATCTTAACTTGCAGGCTGCCCGGACAATGATCACACATACACACCTAGTGAACAAGCATTATGTTGTAACGCCAATGACTCCACCGACTGTATCATGTCCTACACGGGCTCAGCGGACGCTTACTTTGCGTGTTCTGGGAAGAAACATTGTGCCGGAATACCGGTCGTCCTTCAGCAGAACGCGTGTGGTGGAACGGTCGTCTATCCACGTTACTCAAACTACCTCATTATTGAGTACGTCTGTGTTCCAGGTAATATTTATTAAGGTAGCATACCCCGAAATGGTTCGGCCACTTCAGAATGAAGCCGTAAGAGATCGGTATTTTCCTTGGCGTCTCGGTCATTTTCATACACAGTAGTGATCTCTTACGACCTCGGACGGAAATTGTCGAGGCTGTATATCGTTAATAAATACCGACATCGTACCCTCGTACGGAAATCACCGAGTCTATAAGAGGTGTTCTGCCTTAAAAACATTTAGCTGATTTAAATTGTCTTATTCACATAAACGAATGGGGTTTCAACCCGTTCCCACATATAGACGCTTTCTGAAGCCTATGTGGCCGGCAACTATTGAAAACAACGTATAAAAGAAGAATTTGCTACAAATGAGCAAATACTCATTTTGCCACAACATAATCAACTCTATTCAATAATTATCCTTTGATTTATATGGGTTTTTCACATTTGTCGTCTTCCGCAAAATCATTGTATGAAGGAAAGAGTTTAGGCCCATCTTCATCATATTGGGCGGCAGATTTGAAAACATCTTAACTGATTATGTTACATATTTTTGTTTTCAGCAATTCCTCATTTCCCCACAATATCTACTACTGTTGCGTCCTTAGTTGTCGGTAGCAAGATAATCAAATTTCCGATAGATGGAATTCGAAATTAATTTTGGAAAGGATTGATTCTATTTTATAGAAATATGAGGGAAAGTTGTCCAATATTTCAAATGAAATAAAGATTTGTTTACGCAGGTAAATGATTTGTTTCATTGGGTTTTACGCCGTTTACAACCTAACTTCAGTTATATCACGCGGTATTTCACTTAATGATGATCCCTGGGTAAACAGACCGGCACTAGGCTAGGAAATGTGCTTGGCATAAGTGGACTCCGCCATGACCGCCGCGACTGGGGATCGAACCCGGGATACCCGGTTTTAAATCCACGAGGTGTACCACTCGGCCACGAAAGGTAAATGCACGTGTTAAAGTAAGAAATAGATGTAGCCCCACTTGGTCTCCCATTAATATCACACATGGACCTTCCACCATGACCGCCGCGACTGCGGATCAAACTACTCGGCCACGAAAAGTGAATGCTCGTGTTAATATCTGTATATTGAGGGCTTGGCGTGTAACGGTTGTAACTCAAAACCTATTTTGAAACCCTGGATTAGGGGCAATTTTGACCCTTTTGTAAACAATGCAAATTTAGGTGCCATTGCTCAGAACGAGCAATGGCACCTACATTTCCATTGTTTACCAAGAAAAATGATTTAACGCTTATAAAGACTTTATGGCGAGGTAAATAACCTTGGTAAAAAAATACCAATTTTAGTTACAACTGTTTCACGCCAAGCCCTCGATATGTAAATTCTAATCAGGGATTCAATGAGACCAATCATCGTATGACACGGCTTATTTAGATTCTTTGTTGTTGTTTTATACACACAGAGGGACAGATACATGGTTCCTGTGATGTCACCACAGCCTGTGTGGATAGAAGCAGTGAGTGTTACGATAGCCTGTGTCGGTGTGTTGACGGTTTCTCTGATCGAGACCACACTTGTTGGGAAGGTAAGGTCACGGACGGTATCCTCGTCTAGTTAGAAATAGAATTATAGAACGCAAGGTGAACAAGTAATACATGATAAATATAGAAAGAAAACAGAATTTGGACAAATCATACCGATTAAACAAAGGAAGCGAACGACATGAGTTTCGAAAACCATTTCCAATTTTCGTACTCCAATTTGGAATACTAAGCAAGCGCTCGGAGAAGTCATATAATGAGCTCTTATTCTTAAACAATTCAAACTATTAATATAACTTTAAATTCCAATGTCTCATAATGTTTTTTAAATGTGTTCCGATTGCAATGCGTCAGAAAACCTTTGCATGTGGAAAAAAGGGTTAAACAATACTACAATATTTATTTACAGATGGCACCCCAGGTGTTGAATGTTTACCCGATCACACGTGCGTCGATCCGTATGCATACTGCTCACAACCCAACAACACGTGTCTGTGCAATACTGGTTATTCACTTCTGGATGGTTCCTGTCTTAAGTGTAAGTAAACTCTTCGTTTCCTCCTTCATATTCTACGTTTTCCTCTTTTTCTTTCTACATGTTCTTCTTCTTTTTCTTCTTCTTCTGGACATATGCAGGGCTCTATGTGGAGCTAGTGGCTGCCAGCCCGTTCTTGAAGACTTCCGCGGGAACAAAAACGTCTGCCAGCTGGTTCCGTAGACGAATACCAGCTGGAAAAAAATAAGTAGCGATAAATGTCAGTCCTGCAGAAAGATAGCATTTATCACATGAAGTGGCCGCGTATGTTAAGTGTGGCTTGGATGTCAAATAAGTCTTTGAAGCTCTTGTACATCACACGTTTGATAAACAATTGGTCAAATATACAATAATTGATTCCGTACAATCATACATCATTTTTTATTTTGGAAGATTTTCATATAAAATATATTGTTGATGTTTTAAACGCGTGTATTTTATAGTGTAAGTCAAATATATACGTTTGAAAGCAAAAATGTCAAATATACACCAATTGATTGAGTAGGATTTTTTGGGTTGACAATCGCCTCAATGCTAACATCAACAACGAAACGATTTACATAGTCAGTTTTGAACAGCCATTTGACTTGTTATGCAATACTGCAGACCAATTAACCTACATCCGTTAAAACCCCAAATATATAGTTCCATCAGTGATGCAGAGACACGATTAATAATCATCATGTCAGTGCTACTTTGGTACCGGATTGATACTTAGATTTGAGATTTATCTAGATAATATATACATAGAGTTAAAATATGTAAATATTATCTTTGTTCATGATTAGGCAGATAATAAATAAAACCCCGCGTTCTATCTGCCTTGCAAAGTACTCTCAAAACACCTCGCCAAAATGGAAATTTCAAAAGGTTCTATAAATAGCTCGCGAGACTGGTTATCGATTGTTCTTACATCTCAATGTTATAAACGCTTTATTTTGTAGTTGTTGCAATATATGAAAATGTCTAGCTGATAAGACTGGTTTACAAAAGTTTAAAGGACACGATGTCATGCAGTGTACAAGTTAGACATGTCTGTACGTTCTAGCGTCAATAAGCAGTCAATGCTGAAAGTCTAGCCGAATTGAGTTGGAGATCGAGCAATATCGTATATGCCTATATATATTGAAAATCTCAAGGCCTACACCGAGATATTGCTTGTTACTTTGCAGGATTTCTAAACGATCGCCGCTACTGTGCAATCGGCGCTTTGATTTTAAGTGCTGAAGTATTTCATATTAAAGTAATATCTTAAGGTAGAACGCGCCTTTAAAGAAATATTCGAATTTCCTCACGAATGTTTGCATCACCATAACACAGCATATGCCCAAAAAAATTCTGTCCTTACTTTTTTTGTATCTAAAACAGTTTTGAAACTACGAGAATCAGACCTTTGAAGTTACTTCGTTTTAACGTCAAAACGGACGTTTTTTTACAAAAACAGTAGGATTAAAGAATTCGTTTTTTTAAAAAAAAAATTGAAATGGTATTTGGATAAAGCCAAAAGCAGAGTGTAGGGAATACAAGTTATGTCCATCTATATGTTAATGCATTGTTGTAAAACATATATTTCAGAGATGTCTACTGTTTCTAACAAAATATTGATAGAGGTATAACTAGAACATGACAGTTTTTATTTACAGAACAGAACAGAACATATTTTTTGTTATCAACTTAAGCATAAACATGGTTAATATTCACAAATATTCATACATATACATAGACTGGGAGTTCGTTATCAATTTAAGAGTCGTAGAATAAATTAACCCTATCCCACCTACGATAACTCTACCACAGACGACTTTGAAAACGTATTGGCAAAAACGTAAAAAAAAGCTTAATTATTAAAAATTGTTGATAACATTGTGGTAAAAGCAGAAATTGTTCATGAATGAGAAAACGTTGTCCTTTTGCCACAACATTTTCCACTCATCCATTAACTGAATCAGCGTAAAGGGGATTTGTTTAATATATATCTTTGCCTAGATGTTTTCAAAGTCGACTGCTGCAGATTTGGTGTATGCGGGAACGGATTAAAACGGTAACAATACAACGTTTTTTTATTATTCGCTTTAAAAACATTTTCCCTTTTGATTCAGACTGTACAACGTCCGCCGACTGTACCAGATCATCCACAGAATGCAATGAGGGAGTTTGTGTCTGTAAGACGAACTACAGTTTTGTGTACGGCGAATGCAAAGAAGGTGAGATAACAATGGTCACGGTACTAACTTGATCAAAAACACGGACGCATTTTGACGAATATGCAGTAGACAACCTTTGAAGACATTGTAGAAACTGGAGAAATTGTTCTAATTAGCAATGACTGTTTTTGCCACAATGTTTACACCTATGTCCAATAATTTAACTTTCAATGTCTATACGTGTTACAACCGCCATACCGTGCCAAAGATATACTCAATATTTGTCCAAGTCTATTAGTAATTTCAGTGTGTTTCATATACCGCACCAAATTGGTCGTTCACATTCAATATGTGCTATCAAAACCCTGACGAGGACGACAATTAAACGCATCAATCTATATTAGCCGTTCCACGAGTAAACCAACATTTTGGACGTAAAGTATCGACCCAGGTTAGGTTAAGCATACCGCGCAGGCTAACCCGTACATACATTTTTCGGCTCCTGTGGATTTTCTGTTTCAGGAATCATTAATCTATACATCTATTCCCCTGAGACGGAATGTGTCGGCCCCGATTAGCCTACGCAGTCCGGTTGATCTGGGTTGATACATTGCGCAGAGTCGATAATGTTGGTTTTCTCGTGGAACGGCTCAATTATTATTTGACTTTTGATCATATAAATGCAGATTTAAGAACATGTATAAGCTATAAACCTTTATTACTGTAGATGAAGAAGTTGGGGGCCGGTGCTCATTTGGAGGCACGTGCAGAGATGCAAATGCTATTTGTGCTGCTAGTAATGTATGTCAATGTAAAAGTGGATACTCCTACGTGGATGATACTTGCAAACAAGGTAGGCTGTCGACAGACATCGACCAAACGTCTTTTCATATACCAATATGTTCTCGGTTTAATACATAGTTCTCACACAATATTTCGTTTGCTACCAAATTTGAATAGTTGGACATAAATTTGCGGATGATCTATTATTACTCCAGAGAAAAATATGATTTGGGCATTGCATGGAGTGCTCAGTGACAGTTTGTTTCATCAGATCGTAACGGTAGTTATAAACCAGTTTCACCTTTACCTTGATTTATTATTTCTCTTTTGATTTTGATAAGATGATTTGCGTCTAAACAACCTTAATAACTATTTTCTTTTATATTTATCCATTTAGGATAATAAAAATTCGATTTTGTTTGTATACTTCATGTTTACTGAATTTAATTGAATGGTATTTTTATATTGTCCATATTACTTTGTTTTGTTGTTTGCTCAGCGCAAGGAACACAACCTTTCTAAGTGTTTCGCTCAAAATATCATCCGAAATGAACACAATCCAACCGTTTATACTTTTTAACCCTTTCCCACATACAACAAATCTGCGGCAGCCGAATTTGAAAATATATAGGCAACATAATGGAATATGCATTGCATAAAGATGAAAACATTGTGGCAAAAGGAGAACCTGCTCATGAGGTTTTCAAAAGGGGTTCCTTGTAGATGCTTCAGAATGCGTCTGCACGTGAGAAAGGGTTAGCACGTGTTAAAGGGTTTCGTTACCGTTCGTTACAGGGTATTCCCCCTACATAACATAGAAGACATTTATAACAGCACACTGGCGCATTAAGAAGCATAAATATAGCTTTCTCTATCGTGATGTAATTTACCCCTTTTCCAGATACAGACGATTTATGACACCGCTGCAGCAGACGACTTTTGAAAACATTGTGACAAAATGAGAAATTGCTCATACTGAGCAATTTCTCATTTTGCCACAATATTTTCAACTCTATTTAATAATTGAACTGTCATTTATTGAGATTTTTCACGTTTTTTGCAATATGTTTTAAAAGTTGTCTGCTGCAGATTTGTTGTATGTTGGCAAGAGATAAATCCTCAAAGGTATACTTGTGTTATTTGTGACTCAATGTAAGACATTTATGGAAATTAATATATCTATGTGTGATTTAGACGGCTCCGTTGGCGGAATGTGTGGTTCGTCATCAGGTGTTCAATGTACAGACGAACACTCCGAGTGTTTACCGTCGCAGAATGGTGTATGTGAATGTAGAACTGGATACCAGGATGTTTCCGGTGTCTGCAAACAAGGTATATTTTGATAACTGTTCTTACTGTATACACTATTGGTGTCGTTTAATAGTAGCATGGAAACACCGGTTCTCGAACCTCTTAACATTTATCAGGGCTCATGGAAATACATATAAATTCATGTCAAAAACCAACAATACTTACGATTAAATTCAACAATTTATATGTAAGTAAACAAAGCATCCATTCACATAAAATTTATTACGTATAATGCGTTTTTGGAAATATATAAACAGTCCTTGAACTAAAGGTTCGAGAATAGGTACGGTTCGAGAACAGGGACCTGTGCGATAATGCTAAATAACATATATCTTCACGTTCGTTATACAATGCTTTAATCTTTGGATGATGCTTGACGCCAAACCTGGACTACTTACGTTAAAAACTTACTTTTTCTTTACGGATTTGGCTATGTGTGGAATACACAGGACATTGGAAACAACAACCATTTTGTAAAATTGTTCAAACAGCGCTTAATAGACTGTTCCAAACAAAACTGGCACATGCAAATCAACGAATCTTGCAAGCATATGTATTATTTCAAGTAGGCATCGTTCACATTTTCCTTGTGAGTAATAGCGTGCAACTCACTGTTAACCATTTGACTGCTGGAACCCTTTTTGTGAAGCCTTTGCATCTAGTATATAAAGACAGGAAGCCAGCACATCTGCACCGTCCGACCAGATTCGATACCATTGGCTGCTCAACACAAATGGGACAATGGCCCCGAGTTGATTTCAGGACTATCCTTCTAAAGCGTGTAATACAATGTTCATTGCTTTATATTGAAGATAAATCTTTTCAAAATATAAACATTATCGATTGTTAAAATTCTTTTTAAAGCCGCTTTCAACACTATTCAAGTTTTATCTTGATCTTACTAGAAGCAAACCCGATTTTTTCTATCTATACAGATGGCTGCGTTGGCTGTACATGTCAAAACAATGGTGATTGTACGGGAACAAACACAGAATGCGGCACAGATTCAACGTGTCTATGTAATGTTGGGTACAGTGAAGTGGACGCCGTATGTCAGCAAGGTATCTATATTTAACGCTCATGAACTTGAGAGCAAATAAACTGATATGATTTCTAAGAAATCTTAGGCATTTTCTAGCGCTGTGGTCAGAAGGACGTATGCACGTGTCAATTAATGTTCACAGTAAAAACAAGTAAATTAGTACATATAAAACTGATTTTTAGTAAACTCTACAGCGGACGATTACAGTTCTTAATGTTGGGACACTAGACTGTTACCATAACAGCAAAGGTACTAACACTATCTTTTATGGAATGTTACAAATAACATTTATGGAAAAACAACTCCTAGACCTTTAGAAGCTTACGCTTATGTACATGTATATTGTACAATTGGTCTCTGATACTATATACACTTTATAAACATTATAAATACCATGTTTTTTCACGAAAAATATGCTAACTGACAAAGATTCGTTAAGATATGTGACTACGCGTGGCCAAGTATGGTTGACGGTTACACCAAATTGGTATTGATAATGAACCGAACTACTTTAAGAGTTAACCGTTTGGTTCATAAAAAGGTTGTCTTTATAATCATTTCCTTTCTACACAATTTCCAATTACGCCACCATAGTGTATGCCTGACCATATAATCTAAAGTTAGGGTAAGTTACTCCAGACTTTGTTATCTTACACTCAATAAGAGTTATTTCCCTTTGACAAAAGAAATCAGATCAACGCATATTTCAATCATTCAAACCTTCTCGCAGACTCTTTAAGGGCATAATTAATACTTTATGTCCTTACGGTCTCGGTGTTGTAATGGTAGAGCGCTCGCTTCGGGTGAGGGAGGTCATGGGTTCGATCCCAGCGGGGAGATTTTAAACGAATTGGAAAACATACGGATTGATATTTTGGTCTTTTACGCCTAATTCAACAACTTTCCAATTATATGACGGTGTTTCCTGGGTGAGTTACCAGTAATACTGGTCGTAATGCTAACCCCGTTACCCCGAGCGCCAAGGAGGGCATTCATTGCCACCATTTTAAGATTTGTGATGTGACACGGCCGAAAAGGAAGGATTTCCTGTCTTGTCACTGAAGTAGAGAGTCCAAATATACGGGAAAATGATGCGACGGCACAAAGGTTTTCTCATTATCTTATGATATATTATTTTTTTATCTTAAAAAACTAATGATTTGCTCAATAATATTCAAATATGGGGGTAAAACGTTAGTTGTTATAGGTGTAAAATGCGCTATGTACAATACATGTTCAGGTAAAAGTATAACGTTGTCAATTCGCAATCGTGTGCATTGACCTGACTTTGATATCACGGATTGTTTACACATATTTACACATATTTACACATATTTACACACATGTTTACACATATTTACACATATTTACATTAATCAGGCTGTACGCGACTAAACCCTTTTCCAATATTCAACACATTCAACGCAGACGAGTTTGAAATTATCTAAACTATAGAAAATCTCTCTAAATGAACGTAAAATTATTGAATAGAGTTGAAAACATTATGACAAAAGGAGAAATTGCTCATTATGATTTCAAATGTCGTCTGTTTGCAGATGAATCAAAATACGTCTGCAGGTGGGAAAGAGTTAAAACAATGTTCACATTGGTTATCGTATGCACGACTTTACAATACAACTCCGAATTATGTAATACCAAGACCAGTCTGAATGTTTGTGCAGTCTAATCTATATCTACACTGTTTGCTACAAATGTATCAAAATTAGAAGAGACAAGTCTATACATATGGCAACGATTAAAAAAAACCTTAGTTTTATACCAATACAATTGAAAACATTGTGAGAAACAAGTCAAATTGCATAATTAATCGATTCTCTTGCGTATTGAACTGTTAGTGTTACGTAGTTTTTAGTTCCTGTCTTGTGTATAACAAATGACATGGTTATAACGAGAGATCCAACCTTTGATTGGATATTACCAATATGAAAACATCTAACTCTCATGAATTAGAAAGAAGTGCACTGTTACAACCCGTACGCGATTCGATCGGAGCTTGATTGAAAATATATCACAAACCAACCTTGAATACGCTTTAATAATGGTATAAACTTGTTTTTCATTCTCACTTTGAAACGCAATCAATGTTAAAAACAATACGTATGTATAATTGTAAAATGGGCCGGAATCCTTGTATTACCAATAATGGAATATTTCATCATGAATCAAACCTTGCCTTAACATCAGGGATGAGGTTATCGGTTGCAGGAATTCAGCGGGATAAGGGTTAAAAGACAGGTTCTATTGAAATGTACCTGAAGTGACACGTTATTAAATAAGGATACGTCACATGGTTTCCTTAGTTACAATAAGTTAAGTAGATATGACCGTTGCTCTGTGAAAACCAACGTAAACGCAATTATCATGGCGTTGTAAACGTTCTAGACCAACTAAGTAGTATATAGGTATAATATGATACTCATCGCGCATTTTGCATTGAAGCAAATCATATGACATGCATATTTATAACCCGTGATAATGGGGAATGCGACATAAAGTAACTTGATTACGCTGATTGGCTACTAATATGACAGTAACGTTACTTCCTTTCCATGAGTATTTACCAAAATAACTTGTGCGTTGATTCTTTAAAAAAAAAAAAGAGGCACCAATCAACTTCTAATTTGTTCAAGCAGCACAAAAAAAAACTAATTCAATAAGGTTAATTGTTTGGTATGACCTGAACTTTGTACTCAAAGAAATGTTCTTAAAATAATGATGGCATGCCCAAACAAAGTGATTTCAAACCTCATTCATACAGATATGTTTCTCTTTTCACGCAGATGGCGAGGTTGATGGCATCTGTCTCCTTGACAACATGTGTAATGATGCCCACGCAATTTGTATTAACGGCAAATGTCAGTGCAATGATGTTAAACATTACAAGAATGTGTTGGGGACATGCGTCAGAGAGGGTATGTTACTTTTGACAGAGATTCTCAACGTCCTTATTTATAACAAAAGTACTTATGTATATCCGATCATTCATACGTATGAACACATGTTTTCATAGGTTGATATTAAGCATTATCTTACATCAAGTTTAACATACTTTCCCACTGTGTGGTAAATTTGAATGTAAATTCTATTTTCGTTCATATACATTCAGAATGATATCCAAATGTGTCAATTTGCAACTAGTCGTATATTATTCTTGTCGTAAAACTGCAGGCATAATACTTTGCAATTTAACTTGAAAGCATAACATGTTAATGATATGGATTTTAAAAGGACTGCATTGTTGTCGTAAATTTGTCACCTAAAAGAGTTAAGTCGGATATAACTTGTGATTGCTGTAATGATATTAACACATTGTTTTAACTTTTTCCAACATGCAACACATTTGCAGCTAACGATTTATACAATATCAAGGCATAACCATGAACAATCTCTATAAATGAAAGTATAGTTATTGATATTGGTACGTTAGAACAAACCAATTAATTACGATAACATTATTTTTAATGCAGACATATATCGAGGGCTTGGCGTGAAACGGTTGTAACTAAAATAACAATTTTTCTACCAAGGTAAATCTCCTCGCCATAAAGTCTTTATAAGCGTTAACTCATTGTTCTTGGTAAACAATGGACATTTAGGTGCCATTGCTCGTTCTGAGCAATGGCACCTAAATTTGCATTGTTTACAAAGGTGTCAAAATTGCCCCTAAACCAGGGTTTTCAAAATAGGTTTTTAGTTACAACCGTTTCACGCCAAGCGCTCGATATTTTAACTCACTCGATCTGCTCGAGGACTTTCATATGTTCATTGGCAATCAGAAATGTTAAATGAGAAGTTTACAAATATGTACGTTTTATTTTTTTATAAACAACCAGATTCAGCTTTGTTGACAGTTTTAAATGTGAGCCCTGTTTATTAAAATCTAATCTAATTTCAGATAGCTTTCTAAATGGACATTGTAATAGTACACTACCTTGTCAAGATCCCAATAGTTATTGTGTAAAAGAGACGGGACGATGTATCTGTAATAACAATTATTGGGAAGTCAACGGCATCTGTGAATTAGGTAAACAATAGTTTTGTCAATGTTAAGGGGTTCGATCCCCAGTCGGGTCATATCAAAGACTTTAAAAATGGTAATAGTGGCTGCCCTCATTGGCGCTTAGCATTACGACTGACTGGCTGGTGTCAGGATAAATGGATCAGTAATACTGGTAACTTACCCAGGAAACGCCGTGATATAACTGAACAATTGTTGAAAGCGGCGTTAAACATCAAGCAATCAAAGTCAATGATTAGGCGAGATATCTGTGTAACTTACTGTGTTGTAAGATGTCGATTCGGACACACACTAAAATATACGATTATAAAATACACACACCATGTTTTACGCATTACAATGAAACGTGTCTCTGGAAGGTCTTTCAGCAATTGCTACTGAGGAAGTTGATGCAAAAAAAGTGTAGATTTAACTGTAAGCACGAAAAATATTCACAAATTTTAACCAACTTATTTCGCTTCCAACGGCGAAGTCAGAATGACGTTACTTCATTCACCCATGGTACTTACAATATAATTAATCTTAAAGATGCTTTTTGTCAACAAAGTTTTCAATATTTGTGATGTTCGTAGGGGAAATCTTGAATTTTGATAAAATCACTTCAATTTTCTGAAAGTTTGATTTGTGTCGAAATTATAAGAAAAATCCGGTTACTTTTGGATCACCCCTCGTATGTCTGAGCGCGGCTACAAGCAACCAAGCCATAAGGCATTTTGCGAGATAGATCGACATAATCCGGCGCATTCAAGAAATCTCTTGTACAGTGTACACTTAGAACACATTTCATGGCTGAAAAAGCATTTTAATCAACACTAGTCACAAAAATAATAAGGTTCATTTTCCAGGAGCTATATTCATATATCATTGAAAGCCCATGAACATTCTTGAACCAAAGGAAATTAAAGGCTTTTGAAAACAATGCAGATTTCAGGTGAGACAGCTCGTTACGAATTATCTATCCTGAAATATGCATTGTTTGCCAATTAGACATTACACTTTACTAAAAAAAAATCTGTTGGACGAAAAATCAAGTAGTCCAAATTTTCCACATGGAAGAAATCTTAGTTATTTAACTCTTTCGCCTCAAAAGGCAATTAAAGGCTTTTCTATTCTTAAATTTGAATTGCTTGCCACTTAGATGTTTAATTTAATCATTATGTCCTGTTGGACGAAAAATAGAGTTGTCCAATTTTCATCATTGAAGAGTTAAGAAACGAGTAAAGCCTCTAACGAAAGGTCACGTAGGTGTAATGTTCATAGTGTAATTCTAGTATTTCCGGAAATCCCCCAATGTCAGTTTTCGTGCAGCGTCACTGAATTACATAATATTGAGGTTCAATAACAGGAAGTTATAGCAGATGTTAGGTTGGCGTTCACTAGAAAAACATGTTTGTATTTGCCTCATGGCATTCCATTCCTAGTAAATTGCTTTTCGAGTATCAGTATGCATGTTTGAACCGAAAAGACGAAAATGTCACCGTCTGAGATGTTGATAACTATTGTTTAGACGTGTGTGGTAATTTTGAAAATTGAAACTTCATTCACAACAAAATAAAATAGTGTCGTTTCTTGTTTATCATCCGAACATTGGAGAATTAGACGAATATACCTTTACGCCAAGTCTCCACAACATTTACTGTCTGTGTGCATGTATAGTACTATCCGATGTTCTTACTGATACATAACACTAGAAGTGTTACACCACGAGTTCCTTTTGCAATTTCATCTTCAAATTATTCGAAACCGGGGATGCAAAAAGAGCTCAAAAACGCCAAAAGTAACTGATTAATAAATATAACTTAGCCTCCACGAATGTTTTCTAAAATCTCTGATGCGTCTGTGCTCGTCTGAATCAATCTACATCGATCTTAAATGTGCAAGGGTTGGTTGTGCCGTGTCATGAATCAAATTTTGAAGTGGTCGATACGCATCTGGATTTCCCCCAGAATGGATTGTCCTTTCAATTGCGAATGAGAGTTAAACTCGAACAGAAGTAATGTCTATTGTTTAACATCACCTAGTACAATGGCGTATTAGTTATCAAATGATTTTTTCACATTTACTAAAAGGAACCACGTCATCAGTGACATCATGCACCGGAAGTTCACCATACAACACTCTGGTACCCGATTGCGACAGAGACGGTTTTGCTGTTGAGATTCGATCGTATAATCGCAGTAAACGCATTTCCACGGACTGCCAACAAAACGTTGAAACATATAATTACACGTACTATCTAGCATGCTGTACCGCTGGCCCCGGAGATTGCCAAGAAGACGGGATCGGAAGAGGGGGTTGTTCGTCAGTTTACTATACTGTAACTGAATATGTTTGTTTGAATAGTAAGTTTGCTATTAGTATCGATTTGAGAACAAACCGTTAGTCATTTCCAACAAGTGTAAATACAGATCAGTCAACGCACCTTTGCTTTCTGAGTTGGCTCTGTACTATTCGACAAATGGTCATAAAAGGGTTCAAGAAACAGGTACCCATTTGAATTATTTACGAAGGATGCAGTAGAGGTATAGCTTTATCCCAACGTGTAATACGTATGATAAGTTATGTTTCTAGCAAAGGACCGCTTTTAGACAAACCTTTTCCCTGTTACAGACTGCAGATGATTCCGGATGCCTTAAATGGCAGACAGCCTACTAACCCGAACTGTCCATCCATTTCCCTTAGATATATCTGATTTTTTAATCCATATTCCAGTTCTTGAAACCGTTATCATCACACCTGCTTTTGGAAAGGTGTCTAACACGTTTATGAACTAAACATTTCTAAATATTGATAAATGTGTAAAGAACAATGTTGACTAAAATAAGACTACTTGAACGTGTAGCAATTTATAGTCACGCCATGATCAATATGCAAATGTTGTTTCAACCCCTTCCCACATACAAGTATTATGCAGAAAACATCTTTGAAAACATATATGCAACAATATAAAACATCTCTATAAATTATAGTATAGTTATTAAATAAAATAAAACTCATTGTGGAAAAAGAAGAAATTGCTAATTTTAAGCAATTTCTACTTTTGTCACAATGTTTTCAAAAGTCGATTGCTTCAGAGGCGTCAGAAAGCGTCTGTATTAGGTGGAAAGTTATTTAAAGTGCATAACAGAGGGATTATATTTATTAAAATATCATATCAGGTAGATGGTTTAATAAAGTATATACATTTGCAGTTCTGCCCAAACTATGTTTTAATTAATGTTATAACCTTTAAGCTGAACTATTATCGTTCGCAACACCTTGTATTACTATTCTAAATGTATTCACATAATAAATTGAAAACAACCTTCACGAATATTTCCAGTGTATAACAACAGTATTAGTTTCAAGCGTCTATTCACATTTTTAATACTGAACTATCATAGTAGTGGTAATGAGGCAGCTATTTTTGTTTTGTTTCAATTAAATTAAAAAATAAGATACTAAGATAGAATCATACCTTTTAAATAACGTCGTCTTAGATATCAAAACGGGCGTGTTTGTGACAATAACAGTGTAATTCAAGAAATCGAACAAACATTATTGCCTCTGCGTAATATATCGACCCAGATCAGCCTGCGCAGTCTGCGCAGACTGAGCCGGCCCGACATATTCCATCTAAGGTGGATAAAGGTATAGAGTAATGATTCCTGAAACAGAAAATCCACAAGAGGCGAAAAGTGTATTCCGGATTCGCCTGCGGGGCATGCTTAGGCTGATCCGGGTCAATACTTTACACAGAGTCCACACTGTTGGTTTTCTCACGTGACGGCTCGTGAATGCTATTTTTAAGCTTTAAATAAGAAAACGCAAAAAAAGAATGTAATGGCCATTTCTTTAACCACACTATTATTGTCGCAACAACGTAAGTTTGACATAAAAAACCTACGCTATTTCGAATGAATGGCGGCTCGGCCAACTTTCTTTCCGACGATTGACAAAAGTCACCGCGACATGCGTCATTCGTCTTCCACCAATGGGCTAAGTCTATGTGGAAAAGCAGCCAGTTGCTTGGGAAGATTGTTGTGTGGAGTACTGGTCTGAGAAAACCAGGAAATGCATGAGTAGGTGAAATAGCCGCCGTGATATAACTGAGAAATTGTTAAAAGCGTCGTTAAAACCCAATCAATCAATCAATCAACCGAATGAATGGTTCCACCTTAATCTGCCATTTCAGCAGCACTACAGGAATGTCAATAACATGTCGTTCAGAGGAGGTCGAACCAATTACTATAAACATGGTGGCAATGGCTTCCCTTCCCTCCTGGGTGTTCAAATGTGTGGGGTAATCCTTACGACTGACTCTCTAGTGACAGAATAAATGTTACAGTAGCAGTGGTAACATACCCAGAAAACGCCGTGATATAACTGAAACATAACAAAACAAAAATAAATAAAAAAAAAGAGACACGGAATCACCAGGGGGAAAAGCCTCTCCTTCATCTGCACTAAACAGTAAAACTAAAAGTGTGTGAAGTTGGCAGAGCATTAGACGTTAGACATTAGACATTCAAAAAAAAAAATCGAATGTCTAATTAGACGTTAGACATTCGATTACACATTCGCTAATTTTGATTATCGAATGTCTAATTAGACATTAGACATTCGATTAGACATTCAGAAAAATCGCAAATGTTAAATATCGAATGTCTAATTCGACATTAGACATTCGATTAGACATTCGCAAATTACAAGATCTATAACCCAAATTCGTCGAAGGTCATTGTACATTCAAAAAACGAATGTCTAATTGGTCAGTTAGACATTAGACATTCGATTAGACATTCGCAAATTAAGCGATTTAAGTACCAAATTCGTCGGAGGTCATTGTACATGCAAAAAACGAATGTCTAATTGGTCAGTTAGACATTAGACATTCGATTAGACATTCGCAAATTAGGGGTTTAGGTACCAAATTCGTCGGAGGTCATTGTACATGCAAAAAACGAATGTCTAATTGGTCAGTTAGACATTAGACATTCGATTAGACATTCGCAACTTACTATACTTAGGTTCCAAATTCGTCAGAGATCATTGTACATTCAAAAAACGAATGTCTAATTGGTCAGTTAGACATTAGACATTCGATTAGACATTCGCAAATTACAAGATCTATAACCCAAATTTGTCGGAGGTCATTGTACATTCAAAAAACGAATGTCTAATTGGTCAGTTAGACATTAGACATTCGATTAGACATTCGCAACTTACTATACTTAGTTTCCAAATTCGTCAGAGATCATTGTACATTCAAAAAACGAATGTCTAATTGGTCAGTTAGACATTAGACATTCGATTAGACATTCGCAACGTACTATACTTAAGTTCCAAATTCGTCAGAGATCATTGTACATTCAAAAAACGAATGTCTAATTGGTCAGTTAGACATTAGACATTCGATTAGACATTCGCAAATTACAAGATCTATAACCCAAATTTGTCGGAGGTCATTGTACATTCAAAAAACGAATGTCTAATTGGTCAGTTAGACATTAGACATTCGATTAGACATTCGGAAATTAAGGGATTTAGGTACCAAATTCGTCGGAGGTCATTGTACATGCAAAAAACAAATGTCTAATTGGTCAGTTAGACATTAGACATTCGATTAGACATTCGCGAATTACGATATTTAGGTTCCAAATTCGTCGTAGGTCATTGTACATTCAAACAAGAGTTGTCGGAGGACAATATAGCTCGCCTATCAGGGCCATCGTATATCAGGGCCTACTTCAGAACAGTTAAAGTATTAGGTAAAGTCGCACAGTATCACCTATTGCAAGATAATACACCTTTTCAATACTTTTGACAAAAATTCTAAGTTCAACTAGAATGGAGTGCTCCCCGGAGCACGTGTGTCACCTGCCGGCGCCTTGTCAGAAAATTTTAATTTTTGATAGAAAAGGGGCAATAACTCTGATATAAAAAAATATTTGGATTATCCCCCTTTTGTGAACCCATCACAAAAATTGATATAAACATTTGTCAGAAGTTTCAATCCAATCCTTTGAGCAGAAAAAAAGTAATTTGAATATTTGACAGAAAAGGGGCAATAACTCTGATATAAAAATATTTGGATTATCCCCCTTTTGTGAACCCATCATACACATTGATATAAACATTTGTCAGAAGTTTCAATCCAATCCTTTGAGTAGATTAAATTTTTGACAGAAAAGGGCCAATAACTCTGATATAAAAATATTTGGATTATCCCCCTTTTTGTGAACCCATCATACACATTGATATAAACATTTGTCAGAAGTTTCAATCCAATCCTTTGAGTAGAAAAAAAGTTATTTGAAAATTTAAATTTTTGACAGAAAAGGGGCAATAACTCTGATATAAAATTATTTGGATTATCGCCCTTTTGTGAACCAATCACACACATTGATAAAAACATTTGTCAGAAGTTTCAATCTAATCATTTGAGTAGAACAAAAGTTATTTGAAAACGTGACGAAAAAAGTGTGACGGACAGACAGACAGACAGACGCCGGATAAAAAAAAAAATAGACAGACAGACGTCGAATAAAAAAAAAAGTAACATTTGTCAGAAGTTTCAATCCAATCCTTCGGGTAGAAAAAAAGTTATTTGAAAATTTAATTTTTTGACAGAAAAGGGGCAATAACTCTGATATAAAATTATTTGGATTATCCCCCTTTTGTGAACCAATCACACACATTGATATAAACATTTGTCAGAAGTTTCAATCTAATCCTTTGAGTAGAAAAAAAGTTATTTGAAAACGTGACGAAAAAGTTAGATTTTTTGACAGAAAAGGGGCAATAACTCTGATATAACTTGACCTTGACCCAGGGTCAGGACGGGTGTAGTGGGGTGCGTAGATGGACCAATAGTTCCTAAATGTATAAACTAAATATGAAAGCAATCAATGTCATAATAGTGAATGCAGAGTGATATGTTAAACGTTAAACGCAAACCTTAAACCTTGTGACTGAACCAAGTAGAAATGACCTTGACCTTGACCCAGGTGCAGGACGGGTGCATTGGTGTGCGCAGATGGATGACCAATAGTTCCTAAATGTATAAACTAAATATGAAAGCAATCAATGTCATAATAGTGACTGCAGAGTGATATGTTAAACGTTAAACGCAAATCTTAAACCTTGTAACTGAACCAAGTAGAAATGACCTTGACCTTGACCCAGGGTCAGAACGGGTGTAGTGGTGTGCGTAGATGGATGACCAATAGTTCCTAAATGTATAAACTAAATATGAAAGCAATCAATGTCATAATAGTGAATGCAGAGTGATATGTTAAACGTTAAACGCAAACCTTAAACCTTGTAACTGAACCAAGTAGAAATGACCTTGACCTTGACCCAGGGTCAGAACGGGTGTAGTGGTGTGCGTAGACGGATGACCAATAGTTCCTAAATGTATAAACTAAATATGAAAGCAATCAATGTCATAATAGTGAATGCAGAGTGATATGTTAAACGTTAAACGCAAACCTTAAACCTTGTAACTGAACCAAGTAAAAATGACCTTGACCTTGACCCAGGGTCAGAACGGGTGTAGTGATGTGCGTAGATGGATGACCAATAGTTCCTAAATGTATAAACTAAATATGAAAGCAATCAATGTCATAATAGTGAATGCAGAGTGATATGTTAAACGTTAAACGCAAACCTTAAACCTTGTAACTGAACCAAGTAGAAGCAAGTAGAAATTACCTTGACCTTGACCCAGGGTCAGGACGGGTGTAGTGGTGTGCGTAGATGGATGACAAATGGTTCCTAAAGGTATAAACCCTTAAAACCCAAATGAAAACCTTAAACACAAACCTTAAACCTAGGTGTCTACGCCACCGCCGACGCCGCCGACGGTGCCGACGGTGCCGACGGTGCCGACGCAGGGGGTAACACATAAGCTCTCCTGTACTTCGTACTGGCGAGCTAAAAACGAATGTCTAATTGGTCAGTTAGACATTAGACATTCGATTAGACATTCGCAAATTACAAGATCTATAGCCCAAATTCGTCGGAGGTCATTGTACATTAAAAAAACGAATGTCTAATTGGTCAGTTAGACATTAGACATTCGATTAGACATTCGCAAATTACAAGATCTATAACCCAAATTCGTCGGAGGTCATTGCACATTAAAAAAACGAATGTCTAATTGGTCAGTTAGACATTAGACATTCGATTAGACATTCGCAAATTAAGAGATTTAGGTACCAAATTCATCAGAGATCAATGTACATTAAAAAAACGAATGTCTAATTGGTCAGTTAGACATTAGACATTCGATTAGACATTCGCAAATTAGGAGATCTAGGTACCAAATTCATCAGAGATCAATGTACATTAAAAAAACGAATGTCTAATTAGTCAGTTAGACATTAGACATTCGCAAATTAAAAGATTTAGGTACCAAATTTGTCAGAGATCAATGTACATTAAAAAAAACGAATGTCTAATTGGTCAGTTAGACATTAGACATTCGATTAGACATTCGCAAATTAAGAGGTTTAGGTACGAAATTTGTCTGAGGTCAATGTACACGCCAAAAAAAAAATTCGAGATATCGAAAAGTTCGAGATATCTCGAACTTTCCAATATCTCGAACTTTCGATATCTCGAATTTTTTTTTCCCTCTATATCTCGAACTTTTCGATATCTTGATTTTTTTTTTCTCGATATCTCGAACTTTCCAATATCTCGAACTTTCGATATCTCGAATTTTTCGGTATCTCTAACTTTTCGATATCTCGATTTTTTTTTTCTCGATATCTCGAACTTTTCGATATCTTGATTTTTTTTTCTCGATATCTCATACTTTCCAATATCTCGAATTGTTCGGTATCTCGATTTTTTTTTTTTTCTAGATATCTCGAACTTTTCGCTATCTTGATTTTTTTTTTCTCGATATCTCGTACTTTCCAATATCTCGAACTTTCGATATCTCGATTTTTTTTTCGGTATCTCGAACTTTTCGATATCTCGAACTTTTCGATATCTCGAACTTTCCGATAAAAAAAAAAAAAAAAGAGATATCTCGAA
The DNA here is from genome assembly GCA_031761405.1 of Serripes groenlandicus. NCBI lineage: Eukaryota > Metazoa > Mollusca > Bivalvia > Cardiida > Cardiidae > Serripes > Serripes groenlandicus. The sequence continues at coordinate 72,541,908 of JASEVX010000005.1, forward strand.
CTTTCGATATTTCGATTCTTTTTTTTTTTTATCGGAAAGTTCGAGATATCGAAAAGTTCGAGATATCGAAAAGTTCGAGATACCGAAAAAATCGAGATATCGAAAAGTTCGAGATACCGAAAAATTCGAGATATCGAAAGTTCGAGATATTGGAAAGTTCGAGATATCTCGAACTTTTCGATATCTCGATTTTTTTTTTGGCGTGTACAATGACCTCAGACAAATTTCGTACCTAAACCTCTTAATTTGCGAATGTCTAATCGAATGTCTAATGTCTAACTGACCAATTAGACATTCGTTTTTTTAATGTACATTGATCTCTGATGAATTTGGTACATAAATCTCTTAATTTGCGAATGTCTAATCGAATGTCTAATGTCTAACTGACCAATTAGACATTCGTTTTTTTAATGTACATTGATTTCTGATGAATTTGGTACCTAAATCTCTTAATTTGCGAATGTCTAATCGAATGTCTAATGTCTAACTGACCAATTAGACATTCGTTTTTTGCATGTATAATGACCTCCGACGAATTTGGTACCTAAATCCCTTAATTTGCGAATGTCTAATCGAATGTCTAATGTCTAACTGACCAATTAGACATTCGTTTTTTTAATGTGCAATGACCTCCGACGAATTTGGGTTATAGATCTTGTAATTTGCGAATGTCTAATCGAATGTCTAATGTCTAACTGACCAATTAGACATTCGTTTTTTTTAATGTACATTGATCTCTGACGAATTTGGTACCTAAATCTTTTAATTTGCGAATGTCTAATCGAATGTCTAATGTCTAACTGACCAATTAGACATTCGTTTTTTTAATGTACATTAATCTCTGATGAATTTGGTACCTAAATCTCTTAATTTACGAATGTCTAATCGAATGTCTAATGTCTAACTGACCAATAAGACATTTGTTTTTTGCATGTATAATGACCTCCGACGAATTTGGTACCTAAATCCCTTAATTTGCGAATGTCTAATCGAATGTCTAATGTCTAACTGACCAATTAGACATTCGTTTTTTTAATGTGCAATGACCTCCGACGAATTTGGGTTATAGATCTTGTAATTTGCGAATGTCTAATCGAATGTCTAATGTCTAACTGACCAATTAGACATTCGTTTTTTTAATGTACATTGATCTCTGACGAATTTGGTACCTAAATCTTTTAATTTGCGAATGTCTAATCGAATGTCTAATGTCTAACTGACCAATTAGACATTCGTGTTTTGGATGTACAATGACCTCCGACGAATTTCGTACTTAAATCTGTTAATTTGCGAATGTCTAATCGAATGTCTAATGTCTAACTGACCAATTAGACATTCGTTTTTTGAATGTAAAATGACCTCCGAGGAATTTGGTACCTAAATCTCTTCATTTGCGAATGTCTAATCGAATGTCTAATGTCTAACTGACCAATTAGACATTCGTTTTTTTAATGTACAATGACCTCCGACGAATTTGAGCAATAGATCTTGTAATTTGCGAATGTCTAATCGAATGTCTAATGTCTAACTGACCAATTAGACATTCGTTTTTTGAATGTACAATGACCTACGACGAATTTGGAACCTAAATATCGTAATTCGCGAATGTCTAATCGAATGTCTAATGTCTAACTGACTAATTAGACATTCGTTTTTTGCATGTACAATGACCTCCGACGAATTTGGTACCTAAATCCCTTAATTTGCGAATGTCTAATCGAATGTCTAATGTCTAACTGACCAATTAGACATTCGTTTTTTGAATGTACAAGGACCTCCGAGTAATTTGAAAACTTAGTTTGGTAATTTGCGAATGTCTAATCGAATGTCTAATGTCTAACTGACCAATTAGACATTCGTTTTTTGAATGTACAATGATCTCTGACGAATTTGGAACCTAAGTATAGTAAGTTGCGAATGTCTAATCGAATGTCTAATGTCTAACTGACCAATTAGACATTCGTTTTTTGCACGTACAATGACCTCCGACGAATTTGGTACCTAAATCTCTTAATTTGCGAATGTCTAATCGAATGTCTAATGTCTAACTGACCAATTAGACATTCGTTTTTTGATTGTACGTTGACCTACGACGAATTTGGAACCTAAATATCGTAATTCGCGAATGTCTAATCGAATGTCTAATGTCTAACTGACCAATTAGACATTCGTTTTTTGCATATACAATGACCTCCGACGAATTTGGTACCTAAATACCTTAATTTGCGAATGTCTAATCGAATGTCTAATGTCTAACTGACCAATTAGACATTCGTTTTTTGCATGTACAATGACCTCCGACGAATTTGGTACTTAAATCGCTTAATTTGCGAATGTCTAATCGAATGTCTAATGGCTAACTGACCAATTAGACATTCGTTTTTTGAATGTACAATGACCTTCGACGAATTTGGGTTATAGATCTTGTAATTTGCGAATGTCTAATCGAATGTCTAATGTCGAATTAGACATTCGATATTTAACATTTGCGATTTTTCTGAATGTCTAATCGAATGTCTAATGTCTAATTAGACATTCGATAATCAAAATTAGCGAATGTCTAATCGAATGTCTAACGTCTAATTAGACATTCGAATATTTTTTTTGAATGTCTAATGTCTAACGTCTAATGCTCTGCCAACTTCACACACTTTAAAACTAAGATATATTTCATGATATAACCAGGGACGTAGATAAGAGGGATAAGTAACTCAATTATATACTAAAATACCACCCGTGCCAACAGTTGTAGCAAGTGAAACTCAAAAACTATTCAAGATATGAAAATAAAAAAAAGTTTAAACATTCTTCTATTGCAGATAAAAATATTTTAATATACTACAGGTTTTGATGATATGTTATCCTTATGAAAAATGTCAGTCTATTCATTTTTGGAAAAAAATAATATAATTCAGAAATTCCAATATGTTTTGTTTATGTGCCAAATGTGACTTCAAAGTTTTATTTGCTACACAATATGAAAATTTGGGCAATTTTATTTCTATGTGTGATATTTTAACCAGATAATAGGTGCAGTGTGTGTATACCACGTGACTTTTAACCTCATATTTGCATGATCAGACAGCAATAATTGCTCTTGATAGGAATGTAAAAACAATGGTAACTTTTTTTATTTCTTCACCCTTTTTAATAAAACATGGCGCAGTCTACGCCGCTTACAATGTCCTATCTCCGTTGTGTTACAGGAGTTTGATTGGTGGTCTAGTTTTTCCAAACACTTCGAAGAACCTGTCCAGTTTTGATAATGCTCCGGCTGTCGGCGATATTAATACTTTTTGAGAAAAGGTTCATCAAAGTGTTTGAAGAAACTAAACCACTAATCAAACTCCGTTGAAAAAACATGGGATAGGGCTCTGTAAGCCGTGTAGACTGCGCCATGTTTCATTAAAAATGATGAAGAAATAAAAAAGTTACCTTTGTTTTTACTTCTAAACCGAAGAAAAATATTTCTGTCCACTGTAGCATTTGTGACGTGAAAGTCACGTGGTATACACACACTGAGGTGTACAGGTGGAGTTGCCTATCCCTCTTATCTACGTCCCTGATCTAACCCACTATTTTTTTTTAAATCAGTACGTTAGATAGAACTACACGTTTAATTACAGAGCAACAGGTTATAAATGCGGACACAGATGACGATACAAACGGGACTGATGTAGGCGTGTCTATTGTTGAAGGTCAAGAGGTTACGGACATTACCGATTCGAGTCTAGTGTCTGTATATAACTGCTCTGTTCAGGCATCCTGTCTCACAGCTATAGACATTTTTGTCTTGCGAAATACTCTGCAAAAGGTGGGTACAAAAAATATAAATTAGAGTACTTTTGGTTCAAATAATAATTAATTACATATATAAGTATTTACAATATTAAACAAAGGATATGATTTAGAAAGAAACTAACAGCAAATAAATAATCAAGAATTTTGTATAAATGAACGATACTTATGCTAATATAAATATAAACTTATCTCGTAGGTTGATGAGCTGTGTTCTTGCAATATTTCGATTATTGGAGATGGAAATATAAATTAGAGTACTTTTGGTTCAAATAATAATTGATGACATATATAAGTATTTATAATATTAAACAATTGATATGATTGAGAAAGAAACTAACAGCAAATAAATAATCAAGAATATTGTATAACTGAACGATACTTATGCTAATATAAATATAAATTGATCTCGTAGGTTGATGAGCTGTGTTCTTGCAATATTTCGATAATTGGAGATGGATCAACACGAGCGGTGACGTGTGATGACCCTGTAGCAGACCATTACAATTCAATAAAGACGGTGGCAGGTGGTTTTGTACAAGTACCAATACAGTATAGAGGCAGAATCAGTGGTGGCTTCACTTTACTATTTAAAGGTAGACGATACATGCAAGGTTTAAATATATCATTATGTACATTAAGTTTAAGTACATAACCATATCGCCGATCGTCATTTGGCAGTTTCAAGATACTTTCGACCGCCTCGTGTTCGGGAGGTCGCGGTTCAGTCCCTGGCCGGGTCATACCATATACTTTAAAAATGGTAGTAATGGCTTACCTCGTTGGCGCCCAGGGCTGCGGGGTTAGCATTACGACTGACTGACTGGTGTCAGGATAAATGGAGAAGTAGTCCTGGTAACTTACCCGGGAAACTCCGTGATATAACTGAACAATTGTTGAAAGCATCGTATAACACCAAACAATCAATCAATAAAATAACAAGTAACTGTGTTAAAGATGTCTCTTCAGGAGTCAGTCTCTTGCTTTCACCACAAGTATCCTAATTTTGTAATTTCTGACGTAAAAAAGTTAGACTTTTCCGTTTAATAACCCATTATGTAATAACGTTTCGCCAAATTAGGCCTATACTTTAGTATGTTATTTACGTAATCCTGAAATCACTTTTCAGCTGTCGATAGAAATGCTGTTCTCACAGCAACTTGTGGACTCGGTGCCAAGTCAACAGGAATTACCAACCTTGACGTGTGTCAACCAAGCGGATCTGGTACGTTTGTTTGTCTATTTACAGAAATGTAAAACATATATTATGAATAGGTGTCAAGATCACATTGGCGAAACCTACGCATATTCTAAATAATTTATGGACAACATACAGATACATATACAGTCAAACCTGTGCTAAATATCACATTTATTTAGCAATTCCCTGTCTATAGCAACCACACTTAAAACTTCTTAATAACTAATTTTCTGCATAAATGACACTGCAATTAAAGACCACCTGTGAAGAAAGACCATACTGTTCTCCTCCCATGGGTGGGTTTTAAACACCGGTTGGAATGTATACTTATATTATCCTTATTATAGTTCATCACCTTGATATGTTTGTATTACCTTTTTTAACCTATTGCTAGTTTGCTTTGGGATTTTTGAATATTTCATAGTGCTATCCTTGTAGAGCAGAATATAAACAAGTGCTATACTTGTAGAGCAGAATATAAACAAGTACGAACCTTTCAAAAATGGATATCGAAGAGGCATTCTTACACATTTTGCTTTGATAAATGGATATTGAAGAGACATTCTTACACATTTTGCTTTGATAAATGGATATTGAAGAGACATTCTTACACATTTTGCTTTGATAAATGGATATCGAAGAGGCATTCTTACACATTTTGCTTTGATAAATGGATATCGAAGAGGCATTCTTACACATTTTGCTTTGATAACATTTTGACGCGATTGTAGCCAACGGTTTTTGCCACATTGTTTTCAGCTGTACTAATATATTTTATACATATATTTTTTTCATTTAAAGACAGTTTCATTACGTGTGCCTAGATGTTTTGCAAAGACGTTTGCTGTATATTTGTTGTCAGTTGAAATGAATTTATTATTCCAGGTGACGACGAAAGTATAGAAATAAATGACGATGACGATGAAGTTGGACAGGAAGTAGGTATTGTCACCCCTGACTATAATAATAGAACGACATCCCCTGATTGGAACACGGAACCGTCCAATTATGAGTGTTCTATACAGGCTTCTTGTACAACGGACATCGCCGTTTTTGTGCTGGTAAACACGTTAGAAAAGGTAAAGCTATGTTGCGCTGAAACAACACTAACTCTGTTAAAATTTATCCGAGTATAGAACAAGAAGAATCGCATTCTCAGTAGAAAAGTCTCTATATAATTACTAGATAATTTGTTAAAAATACCTAACAAACGTTGTCGATTTTTATTTTTAAATAAATTCATTAAAGTTTATCAAGGAGTAGAAATGATTTTAAGCCTAATCGTTATCCTTTTCACATGTACTTTTGCTATATTGTATATTGTATGATTTTGTATATGTGTTAATGTCGGTCAAACGCTATCAATAGTTTATATTTGTTGTATTAATTACACCTCCGACAGTAAAGAAATATTGTATTGAAATGAATTTAAGAACAAAGAACTTTTCTGTACCTTTGACAGGTGAACAATGTCTGTTCCTGTAACGTATCAATTATGGGTAACGAAGATACGGCGGCGGAAGTGACGTGTGATAGACCGAGACCAAGTTATTACACACGTATATTTACAGCACAAACCTTCGTTAGAGTTGGAATCCAGTATCATGACAGCATCAAAGGACATTTCTTGATCCTCTTTAGAGGTAATTGTTAATTGTAAAATAACACCCAGGGTTCAATTCCAAAAACCTAACTTAGTAATAAGTATTAATCAAATATTAAAAAATGAGAAAACAAACATTATGGACTCATAACGGACGCTGTCCGCGCAGGATAATCCGGGCCGACACATTCCGTCTCAGGGGATAGAGGTATAGAGTTATGATACCTAAAACAGAAAATCCACAGTTGGTGAAAAGTGTTTGTCCGGGTTAGCCTGCGCGGCATGATTAGGCTGATCCGGGTCGATACTAACGCTGAGTCCACAATGTGAGGCCGAGCCCCGGTAGCTCAGTCGGTAGCAATGCGGGCTGTCAGGTTCGAATCCCGGCTCGGCCAACTTTCTTTCCGACGATTGACAAAAGTCAATGCGACATGCGTCATTCGTCTTCCACCAATGGGCTAAGTCTATGTGAAAAAGCAGCCAGTTGCTTGGGAAGATTGTTTTGTATACTGGTGTGAGAAAACCAGGAAATGCATGAGTAGGTGAACTGGCTGCCGTGATATAACTGAGAAATTGTTAAAAACGGCGTTAAACCCAAATCAATCAATCAATCCACAATGTGGGGTTTTCTGGTGGAACGGCTCATTTCATTATTTCTGTTTCTCTAATAAAATGCATAATTATTTCATTTTATAACAAGTAATGTCAGCAAGGTAACGATCTACTAATCTATGTCAGCTAATGCCTCAGTCACATTTGCCACGGCGGCCGTGGGGTCTAAAATATCTACGGCTAATAGCAATTATAGGGCCGCCGCAGCATTCCCACGGTCACATACTGTAGCAGTCACATATGTTAGGTAGCCGCACGGCGTATTTTGAATTTGTGGAGACAGAAAACCTGCGGCTGCCACGGCTTTTGAAGTGATGACACACGGTCGCCTTGGAGCGTCCCTGTGGCGGCCGTAGGTGTTTGATAAATACAACTGCAGACACAAGGTAGCCGCATATAAATGTGTCTACAATATATATCACAGATATAAATGATAATATACATATGAAAATAAACTGGAATATATACCTGCTCCACCCACGACGCGTAGGGAAATGACTTGTTTGTGCTTTAAATCAATCGTTCTGGCGTATTACAATGTGCTCTAGTGGGGCGCCAAGGCACCATTACTACACAATTAGTATTCACCGTTCTGGCATGTTGTCTGTTAATGCCCTCCGGTCAGAAAAATGGCAAACGTCATCTTTATAAAGGGAATACGAGTGACAAATGGACACTATCTAAACAGCGTTTAAAAAAAATTCAATATCATTCTTGCATTTCCAGCAAAATAAACTATGGAATTTAACGTTACTACATTTCAAATAATTTCTTTGACATTACAATGAACTTTTGACATTTTATTCAGCGTGTAAGTAATTACAGAAATAACGCCTTACCGGCATACATATCATTGTGATATTATATATTTACATCTCTTTTTAAAGATGTAGTGTGCTATACAGACAGTTATTAGATATACGTAGAGAGAAAGTATTCAAATGAACAAATCGTAGTTGTAATTTTAAACGTAAACTCTTAAACATTTAGAGATTCATTTATGATGTAAGCACTTGTAAATATCATTCGCTTTTCTTTTCAATGGATATTTAACCATTTCCCTTATATAGACGCTTTCTGACGCCTCTGCAGCAGACGGCCTTTTGAAAACATAGTGACAAAATATGAAATTGCTCAAAACGAGCAATTTCTCCTTTTGCCACAATATTTTCCACTTTTAGTCATAGGTTATCCATTCAATTATAGAGATTTTCTATTTTTTGACAAAATATGTTCAAAGTCGTCTGCTGCAGAATTGTCATATGAGGGAAAGGTTTAATTACACAAACTACTAAAAACACGTTTGCTTACGTAAGGCTGCTTATATTAGCTGCGTTGATTTGAGGTACAAGTTACTTTTCAGCGCTACACAGGAACGCATTTCTGACAGTATCATGCGGAAAGAGCGCCAAACTGCAAGAAAATCCAAATACACCAACATGCAGTGCAATTGGAACAGGTGAGTAAACTCCATATTGAACTCAATTTTTAATACATGTATGTTATTTTAAAGTCAGAAAATAAGATAATTGATTACAACATTGATTGGAAATAGATTCTTGAAAATAGGGACGACGTAGCTTGGCAATAATCAATGTGTAGGCCGTCTCGTGAGAAAATCAACATTGTGGAGTGTCGATCCGGATCAGCATAAGCATGCCACACAGGCGTACCAGGATATAAACTTTTCGCCTCCTGTAGATTTTCTGTTTCAGGAATCACTACTCTATACGCCCCTGATATAACATCATATTAAAACCCATTTCCTATTTCAACGGTTATCCAACGTGACATTTAAAAAGCTATATACTTAAATCATCCGGCACTTGTTTCGAAAACTTATTAACAAGTCCCACTTTAAAAAAATTCACATGCGTGATTAAATAGCAAATACCCTTTCCGAGAAGCCAAAGTAGACTAGAAAGTGAACACATACCTCCAAAACACCGTTTAAACTTGTATACGAGCTGAGTTCCTTTCTATTTTAGGGGAGGGGCACTTAGTTGAGAGACATGCATTGGATTAAATTGTTTTAAATGGTTGAGCAATGTTTTCATAACATTATTCTGCTATTATTACAAATGTGTCTTCTTTATGTGTTTAGATATACAATTGAAACAAATTGTACGGTTATATATGAGGCTCTACAGCAAACCCATTGTCTTTTGTCATACTTTTGTTAAAACTTGCTATAAAACATGTGGGTTTAATGAAATAAAGTGTATTATATTGCATTGTATTGTATATGATACCACATGCAATATCAAACAGTGCAATCACGATCTAGACGGCCGTGAAAGTCGGCTAAAATGTTTGTTTAAATCGCGATGTCCTTACAACAGTAATGCGGTCAACTTGGCAGATTAGGGAATTATAAATGAATAAATAAAACCGGAACGTGTTTATATGGACTATATTGTTTCTGTTTCATAATTAATGTAAAGATTGCATATGTAATACTTTACTTAAATATATATTGTGAGAAAGATCATGACTCACACATCCAATGCTTATCTATAACTATGATAGGAGATGAAAGCATTGAATGCGACGACGATGATGACACAGATGGCGGTACAGTGGTTGACGTAACGAATCCTGGTTATGCTGATGGAGAGGCGCCACCTACTGGCTCGGACATAGTAACATACCAATGCTCCATACAGGCATCGTGTGTAACACAGATACACGTGTTTGTTATACAAAATACTTTACTAGAGGTATGAGTATCTGTGACATAGTTGACAGTATTCCATTACCGGTTCTGGCTCCAATTCAACCATTCATACTAGCGCTAAGTGATACTAACATTCTTATGTAACAGAGGAATAGATAAGGAGGGTTAAACTTATCTTTTCCCATCAATATCTCTTGTATGACTCAACTTTGTTCTATGTTGTTGGTACTCAAAAGAATCGTTTCACAGCATAGGGTTTGAGAGTTAAATAAGGATTTCGCGATTTGAAATACTCGTTTTATCTAGAGCTCTGTAAGTAAGGTTGGAATACATTCCAGCATTCATGTTTTACAACTCAAATCAACTGAACTCAATTTTATTCTCAAAAAGGAATATGACATATATAGTTATTGACCAACAATGCTTGTCAAGAAATTAAATATTTAGACACTTTTATTAGGAAAACAAAAATAAAGAAATACGCTCTGAAGTATTGAAATATAACTTACAGCTAAAGACCGTTGGTGGAATTGGGGCGGAATTGGGGCCTGGTTGCATAATGCTCGCAGAATATACTCTGTGATACAAAAACATCGAACAATCTGGATTAAAAAGTATATATATTAGAATTCGGTATGCACCTTATGGAATATACCCCGAAGGGCAATAGAATTTCGAATATGTTTGTTGATTTACTAGCATTTAATGTTAAAAACAAAAACGTGTCTAGTTAATCTTTGCCATTGTTTTGGTGTTAACCTCCAAAAAAGCACACAATCAAAGATAGCATGAGGCCGTGTAGGCCATTACTGTTCAAGCCTATGAACCTTTGGGAAAGCCCTACATTTACACAACAAGTAAACAATTGCTGCTTCAGCAAAACAATTACAGGGCGTAAAACACGACGTTGAAGCGTATCTAATTGAGACCGGCAAGGTCACAATATATAACGCCGTCTCTGTCAAGTGGCGCAAATTCGATCACGTGATATAAAAACTAACACTGTTTTCTAAAAATGTCGACCACCATGCTGAACAACTAGCAATTTTAAATACAAACTACACAGCTATTACACGGTTTATAACAGTTTTGCTTTCAATCTTCCCAACAACATCGAACGAAACCACAGGTTCCGGAAACAATGGTACAAAACTGCGGGAACGATAGGTCACGTGCTTCTCCATGGCACAGATTTTAAGCCACTTTTAACTCCCTGCGCTGATACGCTGATGCGCCGTGTAATACAACATTTGTTTCACTGGACACAACTCATTCTGTATTGATGTGCTTCAATAAGCAATAAGAGTGTCAAATACATAGCATAACGTTAGTACATCCTGTTATCAAAATTAAATTTGACACCAGAAACAAAGATCATGATGTTTAATGAACAGAGTGATCACCCCACAAGCGACGCCTAACAACAAACGATCTAAGATTTTTTAAAAATTTAATATTATTACGATTACAATTTATAGCCGAACTGTAGCCTGATTTGTTATACAGTGGCTTCACAGATGCCTGCATGACTAGATAGCGAACAGTGAAGATCATGATGACACTTCGCAGAGGTCCTTACCTGATAGCGGTCGTCGATGTAGATTTTCGCATGACGTGGGCCGCAATATTAGATTAATCTTACTTGTTTACATCGATTACGAGACAGGCTCATCACGCTCGATTTTGCTTTCTGAATACTTTACCAGTACTCACACCGTTGCGAGAAAAATACCGAAGGCAAAACCAGCTCATCACGGATTCGGACCCGTGACCTATGCTTTATCACTGAACCACTGTTCCACAATATACCGTACAATTCGCTGTAAATTAGACCACCTTTGTGGTGAAGTGGCTGAACGTCCGCCTCGGGTGCGGGAGATTTCGTGTTTGATCCCCAGTCGGGTCATACCAAATACATTAAAACGTGTAGTAATGGTTGCCCTCCTTGGCGCGGTTAGCATTACGACTGACTAACTGGTGTCAGGATACATTGATCAGTAGTACTTTTAATTTACACAGGAGACGCCGTGATATAACTGAAACATTGTTGAAAGCAACGTAAAACAATCAATCAATCAATCAATCAATCAATCAATCAATCAATCAATCAATCAATCAATCAATCAATCAATCAATCAATATAAACTGACAATTGAGTATGAACGTGTTATAGTAAACAACACTGTAATGTTTTATATACACGTCTTCCTCCATCAGGTAAACGATGTATGCCATTGTAACATAACCGTGTATGGTGACACTGCAACAACCGACGTCAACTGTGATGGACCGTCGGCCAATCACCGTACACCGATACTGACTGTCAACGATGGGTTTTCTCGAGTCGACATCAACTACCATAGAAATATACGAGGATCATTCATCATTCGGTTTCAAGGTTCGTCAAGTAAATCATTCGGCCCATGACGGTCGCGGGTTCGATCACCGACCGGCTCATACTAAATGCTTTAAAAATTATTTCGAAATGGCTTCCATCCTTGGCGCCCAGGGTTACGGGGTTAGCATTACGATTGACTGTCTAGTGTCAGGATAAATGGATAAGTTGTACTAGTTACTTATCCAGGAAACACTGTGATGTAATTGAGCCAATTGTTGAAAGCGGCTTTTAACACAAACCAATTAATTAAACGCGGTTCATATATGAGCATGTGCATTTGAAAATGTACGTGTAAGCTTTTAGTGATCAATATAGCTCCATATCAGTTTGTACAATTACCTAAAGGCAATTAAAGGCTTTTGCAAACAAGGCAGATTCAGATTCTCCTGAAATCTGCATTGTTTGCCACGTAGACATACATTTTACCAAGTTTCCTATTGAACGACAATTGGAGTGGTCCAATATTCAACATGGAAGAGTCTACTTTGTGAAATTCGGCAGTGAAAGAGTTAACCCACACTGTTCAGAAATGCCAACGTGTACCTATTTCCCGTTCACGTCTGCTATAGAAATAAAACATATCTATACACATAATTATTACGGAAAACAAAGGGCAATATTTATAATGAATGGTTCAACTGATTTACTGTTAAACCATTTTAATCTTTTTGTTGATGCTTGCAATCACGATAAATGTCTCTACTTCCCATATTGTACACAGAAAAACGGTCTGCTGCAGAGGCGCCTAATATATACATACTGAGCTATGCATTTCTTATTATTTTGTATCTATATTGTAATTCCATTTGTTTCAACGAGTTGATCCTTAATACTTTTCAAACAAATATCTCGAACATATCTAATAATCGGATTTATTCATGCATATGTTATTTCGTTGTAGCCTTGAACAATAGAGCACAGCTGATCGCATCTTGTGGTGATAAGGCAAAACAGTTTGGTATTCAGAATCTGCCAACATGTTCACATAATAGTACAGGTAAAAAAGATATACGTTTTTTCAAATCAAGTGAATTAACTAATTTCTTGTTTGTGGTTCATGTTTATAAGCAAGTGAATATTTATTGTCTATGGATGAATCTATACGGTTAACCAAGTAACCGGTTACACAATTATACGATTAACCGGCTAGTTATATCGATAAGCATTGGCATCCCTAGTTTATGTATAAACCGTATCAGTCGAGAGGAGATAATGAAACTAAATATGAATACACCGCATGTGTCAATGTCTGTTGCAAAGTCTATTGTTGGCAAACATTTTACACCAAGCAACGAACAAGAACTCAGAAAGCAATGCATACTTTGCTTAAAAGTCACAATGTTATGCCTGAGCCCATTCTCCCCATTAAGGTATCACATTTTGTTATTTATACTTAATCGCCAGATGGTACAAGCATCGAGGCCGATGATGACGACGAATGTACGGGTGCCCACTGCACCGTTGTAAGCCCTGGATACCCTAACGATGTCATACCTTCTTCTCAAAACGGATTATCTGTGTACCAGTGTTCCGTCCAAGCGTCATGTGTGACTACTATTGATGTATTTGTTATCACCAATACTTTACAAAAGGTACGTTACAGTAAAAGCGTTCTTACTTCATCGACACCCCTTTAAAGTTACCGTAACATAGATCCGATAAGAATTATTTACTTTGATGAGTTTTATATTAATACTTAAGGTATAAAACCCGATATGTGATAGTAACTATATTGAAGTCTCCTAAACGGTTATCTATGTATCCGGAACATTCTAGACCACACCATAGTGCATTAGTTTGTAAAACTGACAGGCGGTGCCTATTTTGTCATGAGATCGCCCGAGCCTGCATCTATTGGCCAGTTTCGTGCATATATATATATATATAAATATATATAACTGACCCAAGTCACGTGATTAAAAAGAGTAGTTTCCATAAAAGCACAATTCCCATTGGCAAGCAGCAGCACATAAATATACCCTCTAACAGAGAGAGTGAGGTGTTCATATGTGTGAGTAAGAAAGTGGTTCAGAAGATACCCATAAGCTCGGATTTCGAATCCTATGCGGTAGACTTATGAAAATGTATATGTTTTTCTCGTTAATGTATATATGTTCATTTATTAAACTGTCATTTAAATATGTTTGCGGTGATGTAAAATGATTTTATATGCCGAATAAATAAACTTGAACTTGAACTTGGTATACGCAACGACGACATATTCCAGTGATCTATGTCCTCTTGCTGAGATACCACACATACAGTCAAGAAAATATGTAATATCACTAATATGTATATATAGATTGATTATACTTCATAGAGCTTGCATCCCTACCGATAGCTTTCGTTTTTTTGTTTTTACAGAATAATGGACTTTGTTCTTGTAATATTACACTAAACGCAGACGGCACGTCAACAGATGTCACGTGTGACGGGCCAGCAGCCAATCATTACACGCCAATAATGACCGTCGTTAATGGGTTTATAAAGGTGGAAATACACTACAGTGGAACAATTTATGGCAAATTTGCCATTCTTTTTAGAGGTATGGGCAGCTTTGATGCATTCAATAGACGCTGAACGTTAACGTTTTAGTCGTGAAAACCTACTCCCTTTCAATGAAACGGGAGTCGGTTTACGTAACTAAAACATACTGGGTTTTCGCGAAACAGGTTTTGGTGTCAGTGTTTGTTTAACGCAGGGCTGTTGTTAAATTTACGAAACCTTACTCTAATATATTATTCTGGAAATAATTACAACACACACTTACTTTATATGTGTAGCTCGATGAATAATGGTAGTAAGCTGTGCCAGGTAGTGGTTGTCTCGTCTCAGTCTTATGTAGATACATATATAGCATCTCATACTACGTTGGTAAAGACACCAACTATAGACTAGCATCTGATACATGAAAGTTATCACAAATGATAGTTATAACCGTACTTATAAAAAGAGAGTGTGTCAGCACGAGCCGTCTGGTTGTTTAATCGCAAATAGAAAACTGTTGTTCATAAACGAACCGTTTTCCACTTGTCTGTCTTTGAGTGTGTGGTCAACTAATTATCTGCGCTGAGATATCAACAATTTCATTTATTTATTGGGGTTTTACGCCGCTTTCAACAATATTTCAGTTATATCACGGCGACAGTTCACTTATTCATGATCCCTGGGTAAACAAACCAGTACTAGGCTAGAAAATGAGCCTTGCCCAAGGGCACTCCACCATGACCGTAGTGCCGCGACTGGGGATCGAACCCGGGACACCAGGTTTCGAAATCCCCATCGCTAACCACTCGACCACAGCAGATTCCGAGAGATATCAACACTCTTCTGCGTTGTTCTTGACATTGTGAATACAGGAGCCACTTTTGTGAAGCCTCTTCCAGGGGTGTAGCTTTTGCAATAATCAACATTGTGGACTCTGCGTAAAGTATCGACCCGGATCAGCCTAAGCATGCCACACAGGCGTACCCGGATAGACACTTTTCGCCTCCTGTGGATTTTCTGTTTTAGGAATCACTACTCTATCTATACCCCCTTAGACGGAATGTGTCAGCCGGATCAGTCTGCGTGGACAGCGCGAGCTGATCTGGTCGATACATCCCGCAGCTGCATTTTGGGGCATTTTTAGAAAAATGTGTAGGCACGTGCCTACAGTGCCTAAAGGGAGCTACGCCCCTGTCTTACACACCGGTATAAAGCCAGGTCGTCCTGTGCGTCTTCTGGCTGCTCAAGTCAACATTTCTATATTGAAATCATAGGATAGGCTTTGCATTCTTTTAAGTCCAAAGCCACGCAAGTTTATTTAAAAGATTCAACATTGAAAGGAGGTGCGTCAAATAGTCTGCCTGTGAGAATCAGCGTATTTCAATATGTAGATGAGAAACCTTTGTGCACTCGTACAACTAACTGCATGTCACTGAAAGTTATATTCGCTTGCTATCCTAGGCGTTTGCACAACGTCTATATATGAGCGGAACTACATTTATAACACGACTCTACTCTGTTTCCGACGTGGGCGGTATAATGTGGTCATTTAACCACTAGTTTGCATGATCATACGTTCGTTAAATCTTCCGTTACCCAATCAGAATCCCTTTCCGGTCCGGAGACAGTTTGCTGATAGTAATCATCAACAAATAAAGGTCAACATGTTGATATCCAAGTTAGTTACTCTAAATCCGGAACTACTTTCTTGTATCCCCTTTCGTGCTGATAAACATAAATGTATGTTCAAGGCTACTCGAAATTATATCAGAACATACATACCACTTTAAATGCTTCACCTACATTTATTTCCCGATTTAAAGATCCGAAACTTGGCAAATCAGATGTAGCCTCGAAGGAATATGACGGAGAAATGTTTAAGAGTCTAAGCGACAAGTAACTGCTCGTTCCTGCACAGTTTGTACTAACTAAATATTTTAGTCAAGTTAATCCTAAACCATGATGACATATGGCGAGCTGTCTCATGAGCGTGAAGAGGTTTTAGTTACATGAAAGATCGTGATTGCGTGTTACATGATGTAAATACAGTTGTACAAGTGTAGCTCTTGTAATCTTGTGTTAGACTGTAAAGACTATTTTAAGTTAACCCTTTCCCACCTGCAGACGCGTTTTGACGCAATTACAGCAGAAGACCTTTGAAAACATTGTGACAAAAGAAGAAATTGCTCAAAACAGGCAATTTCTCCTTTTGCCACAATGTTTTCTACTTTTAGTCATAGGTTATCCATTCAATTATAGAGATTTTCCATTTTTTGACAAAATATGTTCAAAGTCGTCTCCTGCAGAATTGTCGTATGAAGGAAAGTGTTAAGAGAGCTTTACATTCTGTGTAGGGTTTGAACGATTGTTTTACCGGAGAAAGATCGCGTGTAACAGATTGAACCGACACAGATTAATTGTACTTTTATAAATAGAGATGGCGAAAGGAAATATTTTCCCCATAACACTACTGGTATATCTTAGACTACGTCTTAAGAACCTAATCCATTTCGATTGAAACAAAGAAAGGACAAACATGAGACATACGTGCTAAAGAAAGCAATGTGATAACTAGACTTTATTCATTTCGAGCTATTTCTTCTTTCCCCACTAATGTGTCAAAAGGTATCTCAGTAAGCAATAATTAAGTATATTCTTTGAACATTGTAAGAACGAACACAATATAATCATAAGTAGGAATAACTCAGATGGGAAATTAATATGTTCATAACTTTATAGCTATTTAAAACCCAGTTAACATATGAAGTGACCGTCTAACTCTTTTTTGTATGTCACACGTGTCCAAACACTCAAAAATATTTCAATGACATTTTAAGGTCAAAAATTAAAAATAGCTTAATAATTTAATTCTGTTTTAATAGTATTTGTTTGTCTATTTCTCATGGTAAAGCTGACAATTAACCTATTGGTCATAGTTGGTCTACCAAGTACAGTATGCATCGTTGAAGAACACTTACGTCAATGAATCAATGATTCAATAAACTTTATATAAAAGTATCTTTGAAATCAAAAGAATAGTTTGAAGAAAAAATAATATCCACTTTTTCAAATAAGTTTATTGAAATGCTCACCCATTTTCGAGATCCATGTTCGGATTTATGATACACTAACCATGTACATACTGACTAACAGAGATGTAAGGTATGGGGGAAATGGGCACTATCTCCACATACCAATTTACGTGGAAAATATAGTTAAATAAACAAAACAATACAGTAGTATACTACTACAAAAATAATTAATTAATGATTCATTATAATCGAAAATATATCGATGTTGATATATATCATGATTTGCTATTATTTTCCCTTTTACGACTGATCTACGTATTTTTTATTTTATCATAAGAGCCGTTCCACGAGAAAACCAACATTATGCCCTCTGCGTAATGTATCGACGACCCAAATCGCGTAGTCTAATCCGGGACGACACATTCAGTCTCAGGATGATATAGATATAGATTAATGATTCCAGAAACGGAAAATCTACAGGAGGCGGTAAGTGTCTGTCCGGGTGAGCCTGCGCGGCATGCTTATGCTGATCCGGGTCGATATTATACGCAGAGTCCACATTGTTGGTTTTCTCGTAGTTCGGCTCATATATAGTTTTAAGTTCCAAACCCCACAGACAGTCTATTTAAAGGCACATAGGAGAACTATTTATAATAACTTATTATTTGCTAAATATAGTAAATACTTGTAAATGAGCCGTTTCAAGAGAAAACCAACATTGTGGATTCTGCGTAAAATATCGATTCGGATCAGCCTAAATATGTCGCGCAGGCTAACCCGGACAGACACTTTTCGCCTCCTGTGGATTTTCTGTTTCGGGAATTATTATACCTCTATACCTATATCCCCCTGCGTAGGCTGGTTCGATACATACCCAGAGTTCACAATGTCGGTTTTCTCGTGGAACGGCTCATATGTAATTATAATAATAAATACTATTTACACCAAAGGCGCGCAATACTTGTATACACTACATACAGACTAGTGTTCTATATTTAGTTTCGTTTCATTCCAGCCGTGGACAAATTCGCCAAGCTAACAGCGGCGTGTGGAAGTTATGTACAACCAGTTGGTATACAGAGCCCAGGGACGTGTGATACCCACGGTATAGTGCTTTCTCGACTTGTTTTGTTTGACACTTTCAGTGCTGAATTACCTTAATAAGACCCTCAGGCGTCTCCATTTCTTAAAAATATAATTTGAGATTTAGGATATTTTGATAACTTTTAAAAGTGTATAAAATGCTTATAATTGGTGAGCCAGCTTGTAACAAGTTGACTCACCTGACTGTGTATTGTTTGCAAAAAAAAACTCAATATTATTATTGCCGTTGAAAGCGTACGTGATCGGTTATTTCCGTGAACCGAAACCACCCGAATGACATCACCGCGATATGTCGCGCACTGTCTTTTATTAAGCTCGTCGGTTGATCACTCTCTTAGATTCGGATGCTGTAGTATGCAGACGACGCTATTCAACTATAACGAATATGAAGACTGAACCATATACAGACACAGCTGTACAGACCTGAAACAGGCGGCTTTTGAAAATATGTTTACACAAATAGAACTTTGGCAACAATACTCTTAACTGCAATTAATAATTTTACTTTCAGAAATAGAACATTCTACAGTTTTGCATCGATGCATAAATAATTCTATTAGAATAAAGTTTTTTTTCTTAATGAGCTGGTATCACATAATGATAAGAAATATTTAATAATATGTTCTACCAAATTTAGTTCATTTAGAGTACCACATGTTATAGAAGTCTTAACTGTCTTAACTGTTCTCATATGCTATCAAACTTTACTTCTATCGAAATGTTCAATGTTACTAGGTCACAGCTATTTTTTTTTATAATCACAATTTAAAGTTGAAACAATAAGAAAATATATTCAAAATGTTGCAGTATATAAATACTAAATAACATTCTAACTTCGTGATTGCCCTAAGTTCATTATCCACAGCATTTTCTTCGATTACTTTGTACTTGCAAACAACTGAGAAATATTGAAATATTAACGATGTCTAATGATTCATTTAGTCCTCCACAGCGTTGTTCTTTGATTTTTTAAGCACGAACTTCGGGGACCCGAGTTTATAATTCAAATATTTAAGTTTGAAGTTAACAAAAATCATGTTTTTAAATGTTTAGGTGGAAACAGTATCGAGGTACATAAGAATGAAACACGAAACGATACCGATGTATCTATAGCTATTCCTGGATACGGCGGTGGAGCAGGATCAGTTCCAAGTCTACCCGGTGGATCGCAGTATCGGTGTTCCGTCCACGCCTCCTGCCTTACTACGATCAATGTGTTCGTTGTATTGAACACTTTAAAAAAGGTAACACATACACCGCATCACTCATATTGGACTTCACAGCTGTCTTACGTTTTTCTACGTCACGTTATTGTGTGTAACTGTCATGTTATTATGTCTAACTTATATGTTATTATAAATTATGTAACTGACATTTCAATTTGTGTAGACGACATGTTTTGTGGCTAACTGACATGCTATTATGCGTAACTTAAACGTTAGTATGCCTAATTGACATGTTATTTGTTATCTAATTTACATGTCTAAACGGCATGCTACTATGTCTAACTGTGTAATTAAATCTATTTGACATGTCATTATATCTACTGTACATGTTATCATGTTTATTAACATGTTATTATGTCTAATCAACATGTTATAATGCCAAACGAACGTGCTAATTTATGTATAACTGTCATGGTATTATGTCTTATCTATGTGTTTTATGTCAAATTGACATGTTATAATGGCCAGCTGACGTAGTATTATGTTTAATTGACATGACATTATCTTGTCGACTTATCATGTTGTTAATTTGTGTTGACAGCATCATTCTATATGATTTTTTTTGTATTGTTTTGTATTACACCAGATGGCAGAAAACAGAACAATTAATTTGTGAAATTCAGTATCTTAAGAACACCATTTACAAGTTGATGATATAGTATACATATTAAACACATGTTACAGTACGAACTTCTTTCCTCGTCGCCAAGCTAAGGAGCTCAGTCCGGCTGTCAATCCAGGGCTTGTGAGTTCGAACCCCAGCTTAGCCAATAATTTTCGATGTTTAACAAAAGTCAAGGCAACAAGCGTAATTCGTCTTCCGCCAATGAGGTTACTCTCTATTTTGAAAACCAGCAGTTTACTTGGAAAGTCTTTAGTGTAGAGTACTCTTGTGTGACATCCATGAAACACATTGGTAGGCCAGTGTGCCGTGATATGATTGAAAAACTGCTGAAAATGGCGTTAAACCTCAATCAGTCAAGAACTATTTCCTCATCCGGATAGAATAGTCAAAAGCGTGACATTATATTACGTGACATCTTTCGAGTTTATCAGGTAGTATCACACACATATATACATAGGTATAGCTCTCCGTGTAACATTCACCTTGTAGCCCATCTGACCGCCATGGTGAGATGGATCAATACATATACCTATCTTATTCTCTCAATTATACCATTATACTGTCATTATCAAAAACAATGGATGTCTTTGTATTTGTAGTTTTGTTTATTGTATTACTTGTAGACTGGCAACATTTGTTCTTGTAATATAACGCTGACGGTACGCGGATCATCTGTCGATGTCACATGTGAGGGCCCGGCACAGAACCGCTTTACTCCAATACTTTCTACATCGAATGGCTTTGTGTTGGCTGAAATCGACTATGAAAGACGTATACGAGGAAGTTTTGTCATCGAGTTTCGAGGTAGGCAAAATGATAACGAATTGTCTATTGGAAGATAGTTAAAGATACATTTGCGACCATGACACCATCAAAGTCTTTACATTTTAACCCGTTGTGTATTTAAAAACGAAACAAAAAACGAATAAATAATTAAACCCTTTCTGTAAGTTCCGGAATATTATTTAATAATATATATATATAAGTTCTGTTTCCATCAGTCTATAAATTTAATTAAGAAAATAGCATAAGATGAGAGTGGTCTCCACTTAAAGTAAATGTGTCCTTTACTCGAACGTGTGTTACACATGAGTTGGTTTTCCTGGAGCACCGCTCCCAATTTATTATTTACAGAAGTGGATAAAGATATTATTACTGGAAACAATTCGACTATAGATAGATAGATAGATATTTTATTATTGACATAAGCTAATACAGCTTCTAGTCATATTACAAATTTAACAATAATTTACATGACATGTCACCTTTCAAATAAACAATAAGCAAAATGGAAGAAAGATTGATTATATATAAACAATAAATTATATAAATACTGGTAAGGTTATACTAATCATTTTTCAAATTGTTAATGTAATTAATTCTTGTTTCTAAAGCGTATTTAACATATTTGGCCAAATCAAACAAAATTTTAGGACTTTTCCTTTGAAACAGTAAAACCATTTTGTGCATAGATGGACGTATATAGTAAAATTTCCTTAAATATAAATTTCTGATACGGTCATATCTGTTGCAGACAAAAAGGAAATGAAACTCATCTTCTATGTCATTTTCATTACAAATTAAACATAGACGTTGGTTTCTATCGACTCTATTTACACCATATCTTCCAGTTTCTATTCGCAATGCGTGAGAGGATAGTCGTATTCTTGAAATGTAAATTCTAAGTTGATTTGGCAAAATATTCATATAATGTTCGAGTGAATATTCATTTTTAATATAAATGTATGTAGATAGAAGGCTAGATTTATGTACATCGTCATACCAATTCTGTTTAAAAATGTCAATTAATATAGATCTGGCTGTCAGGGGCGTAGCTCCCTTTTGGCACTGTAGGCAATTGCCTACACATTTTTTCTCAAAATGCCCCAAAATGCAGCTGCGGCGATAAACATCTGCGTAATGTATCGACCAGATCGGCCTGCGCTGTCCGCGCAGACTGATCCGGCCGACACATTCCGTCTAAGGGGGATATATGTATAGAGTAGTGATTCCTGAAACAGAAGATCCACAGGAGGCCTGTGTGGCATGTTTAGGCTGATCCGGGTCGATACTTTACGCAGAGTTCACAATGTTGATTTTCTCACGAGACGGCCTACACATTGATTATTGCAAAGCTACGCCCCTGGCTGTCAATAATAAAAGTACTTTTTAAAATATTTCAGCTGTCGACAGAAATGCCATTCTTACTGTTGGTTGTGGAACGAAGGCCAAACAGTCTGGACTTTTAAATTTGAAGGCTTGTCCCGGAAACAATGGTAAGGTATATGATGCATAAAATCATGACTTCTTGTACAAATTTTGTCGATTCTAAGCATTGCCATGCTTCTAGAAACTGTACTCGGTCAGGATATGTAGTTTTTCTCCTAGAACGGATTCAACACATACTCGAGCTTTTAACACAAAGTCCATATTGATAACACCACGTCATGTTAGATACACGGTGGCCTACCAGTAGACATACCAGTAGACATACCAGTAGACATAGTCTGTCGCACTGTAAGATACGTTGGGACAATGTTTAAGCATTCCTCATGAAGAACATCTTAATCATTTAACAGAATGAAATCTAAGCTTTAAAATAAGCATCCAAAGAAAAATTGGGGGGGGGGGGGGTCATTTATTATGTAAGTAAGAAAGAATTCACCCCGGCGAAATTGGTAATCGTTATTTTGGACGAAATTTATACATCTACGCTGTAACCTGATGAAGTATTACAGCGCCGAATTGCAGACAGAAAACTTTTAAAGATTTAAATTTAAGTATTTCCATGCAAAAACCGACCTAGTGGTATATACGTTTGGAGAACGTGGTTTACCCAATGTATTCCTATTATTATTATAATTAAGCCTAAATCAGGATGTATTATGTGTATACACTTTATATAAACCATAGTTGTTAATTTTTTCAAATCAATGATCTAATCTTCATCCATTAAGACAAAGAAGTAATGGTTTTGTACGAATTTCCAAGCCTTTCAATTACATATACACTCAGTTCCAAAAGAAAGTGTGCATTTTTTAATTTTAAATATTTCAATATTTAGCAGACGTATCGCACACTATATCTCAAGTGTATTTGTCATCGACCGAGTCCAAAATCTACCACATGGTATGAAGAGATTTTCAGTGTATTCGATTAGACGTGCTTTTGCCTGATTTGCACGTGCAGCCCGAGGAAAATGTACATGTCACCGGAAACGTGTATGGGGGTAATCCTTAATGCTTATACAAAGGGAAAATCACATTTGAATTCACATCGGTACACAACGAACATGCCTAGATTGAATGAAAATCAGCGAATTCTAGCATTAACGATGCTTGCTCGCGGCGACAACGTAACTAACGTTAGTAGGGCGTTAGTATGCCACAGAAACACAGTAATTCGGTTGCGCCAACGTTTCCAGCAAACAGGTGGTGTAGTAGATCGCCGCAGATCTGGTAGACCTAGAGTAACAAATCAACAAACGGACATGTTTATTACGTTGACGCACCTTCGACGTAGGAGGCCCTATGTGGGACAGGTCTTGACAACACGTCATCGGGCTGCTCGTTTACAGTGGGCCAGCCGTCATTTCCGTTGGAGGCGACAGCAGTGGGCTCGAGAATCTCAAATCTAAAATGTTCGCCATATTGTACGTAAACAGATCTCAATTTTGGTACCAAATATATAGGCTTTCAGAAAAGTAGTCAATGAAAAATCACAGAAAACAAAGTGCACACTTTCTTTTGGAACTGAGTATAGGTCAAATTACACCAAATACATCCACGGCCAGATTGATCTCTACCAAATAATCCCTAAAAACCTTTGATGGTGTAGAAATTAATGTATAATATATTCACCAGAGAGCATTGAATATATAAGTAAATGAGTTAAAATGTATTGTAAATGAGTATATGATACACTGGAATTGTTTTATTTGATCAATTCAAGTATTTTAACATTGTTTGAAGGTGAGAGTAGAGTATGTGAAAAACAAGTTTTGGCCTAGCTCGATTGTGTTTAAATTGACGGTAACCATCTTTTGACGAAAATGTGAGAATTGAGGATTGAACATGTAGATTTACATGGAAACAAAGAAGGAAAAATCTGCATTATTTGCAACTTAGGCATTACATTTTTCCGAATTTCCTTATCTTATTTTCAACATGGAAGAGTCGACTTTGTGAAATTCACCAGTGAAAGAGTTAACAATTTTTCACAAACGCGGGATAATTCGATAAATCGTCAGTGGTATTATTTATATATTTTTCAGATGGATCTACCATCGAGCTAGACGATAATGGCAGTATAGTTGACACCGAGGTCTCCATTGTTAACCCTTCAACTTCAGTACAAGGGACCTATGCATGCTCCGTTCAGACGAGCTGCAAGACAGCTATTGATGTGTTCGTCATATCAAATGCTTTACAAATGGTAATCAACCCTGATTTGAGCATCTCTTTAAAATTTACTATTTTCGATACTAAATTCGCATTTGTTGCAAAGTTCTTTGCCTAAGAACTTGAACCGTTTGTATGGAATATATGAGCATCGCTCCATAGAAAACCAATTGTAGAAAAGTTAGCGACCGGTGTAAGATCAGATACACATAATACTTTATATCCATGTCAATGTTGGTTATTCATGTAATATATCCATTGAAGGTAGTGTGAAGAAACCACACACGTTACACAAAGTTTAAGGAGTTTTTGGATAGAGTGGTTCATTTGCAACCGTCCATGTGGAAAAGGTACACGTTGGCTTTTGCAAACAGTGTATGTTCTGGTCAGCCGGTGTATTGGCGCTTCAATCAACTCATGTGTTTTCGTATAAGACGCATCCGATGTCCAGGATGAGCTGAACTTACAGTGTCCAGAAATGCCAACTTGTACCTTGCTCGTTTGATGTATGCGCAGGCAAATTTACCCTAAACATTTTATAATAGATGAACTAATGTGTGTTTTCCATGAAAATAACGATATGTGCCATGTTAGCACATGAGTATGGATGTCAATCATTCATCGTTTTCCTTTTTGATCCATTCTTCGTCGTGATTGCTTGGGAAGATTGTTGTGTGGAGTACTGGTGTGAGAAAACCAGGAAATGCATGAGTAGGTGAACTGGCCGCCGTGATATAACTGAGAAATTGTTAAAAACGGCGTTAAACCCCAATCAATCAAT
Source organism: Serripes groenlandicus (assembly GCA_031761405.1). Taxonomy (NCBI): domain Eukaryota; kingdom Metazoa; phylum Mollusca; class Bivalvia; order Cardiida; family Cardiidae; genus Serripes; species Serripes groenlandicus. The sequence goes on from JASEVX010000005.1 coordinate 72,567,852, forward strand.
CAATCAGGTCGTGAACTTTCAACTATAATGTTCAGCGTCGGGGATTTAGAACCGGGCGTCCCGGGTTCGATCCCATGTAGCGGCGGTCATGGGGGAGTCTTGGGCAAGGCACATTTCATTGACAGGATTGTGAATACGTGAACTGATGCCATAATATAATTGAAATAATGTTGAAAACGGTGTAGAACGTCGTGGCCATCCTCCTTCACACTTACACTAAATATGTCATAAGTAAATCTATGATAGTAAAAAAGGTTTATAATTAAAATTATATTTTTTCTAGTGATGTAAAAAGAAAATACAATATCTAAGGTTTTTCCTATAGTAAATTATTTGAATCCTGTTTAACACCGTTTCCAACATTATTTTCAGTTATATTCATGCTCCCTTGGTAAACGAACCAGTACTACGCTATGAAACGTGTTTTGCCAAAAAACAATCCACCTTGACCGCTGCACATGTGGGTCGAACTGGTTACGCCCGATTTAAAATATCCGACGCTAAAAACATGTGTATCTTTAAAAAGGTTTTATAGTTTATAAGTGTTAATAAATCATTAGGATCATAATCCTAAATTGTTGACATGCTTGAACATACTATACTGACTAGCATTAACAGGGGCGTAGGCACGTGCCTACACATGTTTTCTCAAAATAACCCAAAATGCAGCTGCGGCAATAGACATCTGTGTAATGTATCGACCAGATCAGCCTGCGCTGTCCGCGCAGACTGATCCCGCCGACACATTCTGTCTTAGGGGAATGGATGTATAAAGTAGTTATTCCTGAAACAGAAAATCCACAGGAGGCAAAAAGTGTCTATCCGGGTAGGCCTGTGTGTCGCAGAGTCCACAATTTCGATTTTCTCACGAGACGGCCTACACATTGATTATTGCAAAGCTACGCACCTGATTACCTATGAATGTATCAATCGGTTTTGTTGATTATGATCACAGAGAACTAGATAAGGGGGAGCAAACTGGT